>PVIC010025059.1:0-25570 GCA_004025085.1 Thryonomys swinderianus
TGTGGTATGCGGTATTGATTGTTGGTGGGCGTGTCTCCACGCCCAGCATTATATGTGGTTACCAGGGAATCGAACTCAGGTCCTCGCGCTTGCAAGGCAGGCGCTGGAACCACTGAGCTAACCCTCCGGCCACAATTCTTTATTATTGTTCTTAATTCATCAGTTCTCATCAACTTCTATTATTGGATCCCTGTCAATTAATCTCTAGGAATTGTGTTCCAGACATATTCTTCATTATTTGTATCTAAAGAACAGAATATTTAGAAATCTACCAAATATTTTGCTTTTGCTCTTTTTACTTCTGTTACCTATCACCACAAAAAATAGAGATTAAAAACATTAGCTCAAACGTGAGTATGGTTGCTATAACATACACACAGCATTGTACTATAGTGTTTGATTTGGATAGATTTTTTAAAATTTAATTTATTGGTACATTATATATACATATCACAATTATGCTCAACATTTAGAATTTGCACCACTATATAACACGACTTAATTCTCATTTTTTCCCTTCTCCTACCCACGCTACACTCCACCCCCATATACACAAGCTTTGTTTCCTTTTCCTTAACCATCACTTTTTTTCTTTCCCCTCATTACTTAACCCTAAACCCTATTTCACTTTGAATATTTACCATTTCACAATGTGGATAGACTTTTAAAATACTAAAAAAAAAGAAAGTTGTGATAATGTGTTAGAAATTACTGATATAAATTTATATCATGGGACCTATTAGTCTGTACAGCAGAATGTATCAGACTCAATATCTATAAGGGATAGAAATTTATTTCCAACAGTTCTTGTGGCTAGAAGTTGAGGATCAAGGCGCCAGTGTGCTGCACTGTCTGGTGAGGACTCTTCTCTGCTTCCAAGATGGTGCCTTCTTGCTGCATCAACTGGAGAGAAAGAATACTGTGTCCTTGAATGGCAGGAGAGAAGGAAGAGTGAAAAGAAGGGTGGGGCAAAATCTCTCTCATGAGTCATTTTTGTTTTTTAAAATTTAATTTAATCTATCTATACATGTCTGTCTGTCTGTCTATCATCTCTGGGAAACTAAATCCAGTGCCTTGACTTTGAGCTGTACCTCCAGCTCTTTAAAAATTTTTCTTTGAGATAGGGTCTTGCTAAGTTGAATATTTGCTTGGACTGAGCTCAGAATTGTGATCCTACTGCTTCAGTGTCAAGTCCTTTTATAGGGGCGCCTGATTGTGTTCATGAGGGAACAGCCCTCGGACCCAGTTCCACACTTTTGAATACCATTTCAGTGGGGATTAACTTTCAACAGGAATTTTGGCAGACACAAAACATTCAAACCATACCATGTATGTGTCTCTAATGACTGGATGTATCTGTTAGCTATTACATAGTTGGGAAATAAAGTAGGAAAAGTTAGAGTATCTGAACTATATTTTGAATATAAATAATAATTCCAGTGTCTTGATTAGTCCATTAGCTGTTAGATTTCATAGTTAAGTACTCCTGCTGGCAAAACATAAAGATTTCATGATTTTCAATGCAGTGTTCCTTGTACTATGCCAAGTTGCTTTGCCAGACAAAGTTATTACTTATGGTAACTTTTTAAAAAGAACACTGGAGAACTTGTTTATTTTTATTAATACAACCAATAAGTGAAAATTGACAATATTCATTCCCTAGTGTATTTCTTTGTAATAATTATTCTTACCAGGTTGATTCCATGCCAGGAATAACTGGTGAGCAGAAATGCTTCTTCTTTGTTACATTTATTCTCCTGAAAATAGAAAAGGCTTTGCTCATGTGGCATGACACACATTTTGGCAGACTTTATCAAGGTTTATCCCTAAAGTGAGCTAAGCATAAGTTTTGAATATAAATGAATTATGGCTCTAACAAGCCTTTTTTCTTCCTTTGGCCTGTGAGGGAAATAGCATTTTGTCCAACTATCCAAGTGTGTCAATGGAAAAATAACAAGAGAGAAACAACCTTAGAGAAGAAACATTTTTTGTAGTTATATAAAGAAAAAGAAAAGATAAAAGAGGTTATAATGATTTTAGGTTCTTGGCGGACTTCTTTCTCCAGTTTAACAAATTTTATTTTATTTTAAGGTACATATAATATCATACTTATACAGTAAGGTGTCATAATTTGATACATGTATGCAATGCCTAATTGTGAATCAATGCAATTCCCATTTTCACCTTTTCAGAGATAATCTTTTGTATGTTTTGAAAACTTTTGAACTCTTCTATTCATTTTATAATATATAATTGATTGTTTTATATTGTAGTTACTGTGCTTTAGAACATTAGAACTTCCTCTCTCTCCATCCTGCTTTAATACCTATTAACTACACTTTCTATTCCCATTTTCATTTCATTTCTCAGCCTCTGTTGACCTGTTTTATTCTCTAGTTCTTCTCAAAATTTCTTTTGTTACTGTTAAGAACTTATCAATTATCATTGTAATTGTACATATTTTCTATATATTAATAGAAAATGTAAAGCTATTTTATGAGATGGAAATGCCAACTACTCCAATTTGATCATTACACATTTCACAAATGTATCAAATGACCTTACTCTATGCTATGACTTGCACTGATGAATGAGAACATGCATAACTTGCCTTTCCATGTCAGGGTTCATTAACTTAATGTAATGTCACCCAGTTCCAGCTATGTTGATAGGTTTCCATCATTCTCAGGGATAAATCATATTCTGTTATGTACATCTACTACATTTCCAGCCATTCGTTGGTCACTGGTTGTCTTGGTTGATCTCTGTGTATTAGTTTTCATAAATAATGCTGCAATAAATATGGCTGTGTTTACATGTCTTTGATAAAATGATTTTATTTCCTTTGGATAGATATCAAAAGTGGAATTACTATATTATACTGTAGTTATATTTTAAGATATTTAAGGAATCCCCTGCCATTTTTGTAATGGAAATATTAATTTACATTTACAACAGCATTTCTTTTCTCCATTCTTGCTAATATTTATCATTTTTTCTTTTTGGTAAAAGCTATTCTAAGTAGGGTGAAACGTTAACAGTGCTTTTGAGTAACATTTATCTGATAAATAGTAAAGATGTATAGCATTTTTATGTGTTTCTTGGTCATTTGTTTATCTTTTGAGAAATTTTCCATTTGTGCAGTTTTTAGTTGGATTTTTGTTGTTTTGTACATTTTGGTTTATTTGTTTTCATTGTTGAGTTGTTTGGGTTTCTTATGTATTCTAGAAATTAGTTCTTTGACAGATGAATAGTTTCCAAATGATTGTGTTTCACTTCACTGCTTTTTTTTTTTTTCCTTTGCCTTGCAAGCCTTAATTAGATATAGTTCAGGTTGTCATTTTTGCTTTTGTTTTTTCTTTATTTTTAGAAATTATTGTTTATTGCTACTAGTATATGTTTGTAGTACATAACAGCCACATTCATCATGGGGAGTTTGCACATATACATAACACATTTTAATTTTTTAAAAAATCCCTTCCTTATTTTAAAACTACTTAGGCGGCAATCTTTAAAAGCTTTTAATGGTAACATAAAAACTTCAAAATGTTGTTGTTATCATTTTGTTGTTATAAAACTAAAGTAAATGCTATCTTGTACAGCAGAGATTTATTTCTTATTATTTTTATTTTGGGGTGTTTTTTTTTCATTTATTGATTTTATTGGTAGGTACCTTTTGAGACAAGATTCCACTATGTACATCAGTCTGAACTTGAGCTCACCGTGTAGCACAGGGTGGCCTTAAACTCACTGTGATCCCACTGCTGCAGCTGCTTGAGAGCCCTGATTATAAGTGTGTGCTACCATGCCCAACTTATTTTTTTGTTCACAATGTGCACAGTAACTTCATAGATTCAACTCTCCCTTTGAGAGGGACAGTCAGGACCACCATTCCTGGACCCTTGACCTGTTACTCATTAAAAGATTAATTTTTTTTGTTTTCTTCGGAGACAGCCAAGGACTTAAAAACTACACTGTGGGGCCCGGAGGGTTAGCTCAGTGGTTCCGGCGCCTGCCTCGCAAGCGCAAGGTCCTGAGTTCGATCCCCGGTAACCACATACAATGCTGGGCGTGGAGACACACCCACCAACAATCAACGCCGCATACCACAATGCCGGACGTGGTGGCTCACGCCTGTCATCCCAGCACTCGGGAGTCAGAGACAGGAGGATTGCTGAGTTTGCGGCAGCTTGCCTGGGCACCATAGTGAGCTCAGGGCCAGCCTGAACTACAAAAGCATGACCCTGTCTCAAAAGCAAAACAAAACAAAACAAAACAAAGAACTACATTGTGTAAACTTTCATTTGGGCTTACAGAATAATTTTTAAAACTTTAGCTTTATTTTTATTAGCATATATTTGTGATACTTATTGACCACGTTCATCATAGGGAATTTATACCTGTACATAATATATCTTAATTTTTTCCAATCACTTTTCACTTCCTTCCATTCAACCCTTCTTGTCACCATTTACGTAAACTTTATTTCCATTTTTTCCTTTCCTTTCCTCTGCTTCTCCCTCTCCCTTCTCCTATTCCCTTTCTCATTCAAACATGTTCTACTTCCCTTTTGTTGTCTATGCTTTTGAGGTCTCAATCTATAAAATCTTTGTCTAACCTAGAAATGTTTCCTCTATGTTGTGTTCCAGTAGTGTCACAGCTTGAGTTTTTTTTTTCATTTAGGTATACATTCTGAGTTGATATTTTTATATGATGAGAAAGTCTATTTTTTTATCTGTCTGTGTATACTCAATTTTTCCCTCATTGTTGAAAAGAGTGAGTGATCTCCAGAGAATGCTCTTGGTACTTACATAAAAATTAACTGGTTGCAAATATGTGTTTAAAATTTTGGATATTCTATTTTGTTCTATTGGTTCATGTTTCGATTTTTGTCAGTTTTGAATATTAGAGCCTCCTCCTCTGTGCTCGTCAGGTGTTATAATGCTTCCAGCTTTATCCTTTCTTCCTTTTGTTGAGAGTAATTTGAATGTAGTTCTTTTCTGCTTATAAATTTTATGATTCTTTTCTGTTCTGTGAATAATATGATAGATATTTTTAGAGGGTGGGGAGTTCGGGGGTCGGTAGGGATATGGGTAAAAATGAGAATTAATTCATGTCATATACTAGCACACATTCCCCAATGTTGAGTGTGATTATGAGCTATATATAAAATGTACCAATGAAGAATTCAATTTAAAAAATATACAATAGGAATTTCTATGGGGATTGAATTACATCTGTAGATCACTTGGGTATTATGAACATTTTAACAATGTTGCTTTTTCTAGACAAAGAGCATAGGATATAATTCTATTTTGTTGTTTCCTCTATAATTTCTTTCAACTGTGTCTCACAGTTTTCATTATTGGCATGTTTAAGCTCTCAGTTACATATATTTCTAGGTATTTCCCTGAGAACCAAACAAAATTTGTTCCTGGGACGCAAGGATGATTTAATATATACATTAAATAAACTTAACACATCACATCAATGGATTGAAGAATAAAAGCTATATTAATACCCTGATAGATTCAGTAAAAGTATTTGATAAAATTTGACATCCTTACATCATAAAATCTCTTCAGAAAGTAGACATAGAAGGAAGATACCTCAATTCAATTAAGGTTATAGATGATAAAACCACATAGATAATGCCATACTAAATAAGGAAAATTTGAACTCTTCCTCTATTATATGGAACTCAACAAAGATGTCAACTTTCACTATTCCTTGTTTGTAACATACAGGGGCTGCTAAAAATCTTGTATGTTTAAGTAAAAATGTATTATAGTAAAAAAAAAACATTGCTCTTATTCCCCTTCACAATATTCTTTCTTGTATCAGACATATCCCATTGTTGTCTACTTTCCGAAGCAATTATGAAAATCCTCTTCTGTGTTTTTGTGAGGTGTTATAAAAAATACAGTGAACACTGTTGCTGAGTGCTACATGATAGGAAGGTAGGCTAATCAACACTTTATTGTATGTCTTCATCAACTTTATTCACTGAATCTACCATCAGGCAATTTTTTATTTGAATCTTTATTGGTACATTATATGTACACATCACAATTACACTCAACATTGAGAACTTGTACCAGTGTATGACATGATTTAATTCTCATTTTCCCCCTTCCCCTTCCCCTACCCACCCTCCAACCCCCCGGCCCTATACCCACAAGCTTTGTTTCTTTTTTTTTTTTTAACTATCAAAGTTTTTCTTTCCAATTTCTAACTTTAATACAAACTCAAAATGACCATGAAAGGTGAATATTTTGAATTCATTCAGCATATTGAGGAAGACACGGCAGGGCAACTAAAGTCTCTTCTGAGAGAGGACTTCTAGATCTGCTTCAGAAAGGGCAAGAATGATGGGATAAATACATTTGAAGTCAAGGAAGTGTTTTGAGGAGAGATTAAGGACAATGTTGTTTTTTACTACAATTTATTTTTTAAAATTTAGACTTTTCTTTCAATCATGCCCATACTAATAGAAGTCTTAGAGCAATTAAGAAGTAGAAAAATAATAGATTAACATGCCTTTATTTATGTAAGATACCTACATTGAAAATTGTGTTACAAATAATAATACTCGTCCTTAAAAAGATGGTTTTTGGAAAAGTGGAAAATGAATCTGCAAACCTAGTCTGGGTCAAACTCATGAAAGGCCTCCTAAGTTAAGTGAAGGAGCTATAGACTTCATTCTCTCCAATGCAGATAGATATACACAAATCACCTTGAAGAAGCTTTCAGTCTAGTGGAGCTAACCAAGAAAAGAAAAACAATTATACCACAGTGTGTCATGTACGAGCAGCATCAATATCCTCTGGGCATTTGTTAGAAATGCAAAAATCTCAGGCTTCACTCCAGACTTACTGAGCCAGACTGCATTTAAAAAAGATCTGCTAGTGACTAATGCACACTGAAGCTTGATAAGCAATAATATAGAAGAAGATTGGAAGGGCACTGTAGGTAAAGTGCGCAGTGGGGTGAGGGGATGTGTATGGAAAATTACAGACAAAGACAAAGATGACACAGAAGACTTGGAATGTGAGGGAAATTCAGAGATCTGAGGATAGATTGAAGTGACTGCAGCACAACATGTGTAGATGAAACTGTGTTAAAACAAAGAAGATATCTGTCAACAGGTGAAATGATGTTTAAATCAAAGTACATCCAGAGAATAGAAAACTATTCAGTGATAAAAGAGAAAGAGCTATCAAGCTGAGCAAAGGCATAGACAATAGGCAGTTCTTAATTGCACATTGCCAAGTGAAAGAAACAAACTTGGAAATATCACTTCCTGTTTGATTGTACTTATATGACATACTAGAACAGGTGTAAGTGTAGATAGTAAACAGATCAGTGATTACTAGGAGTTTTGCCACTGCCTTTCAGAAAGATTATTTTTTCACTGAGATAATTTTGACATATTGCTCTTAGTTTCAAGTCTCCCAAACTCATAACGTCATATTTATTTCTTACTCTAATATTTATGGCATTTGAGCATGATGAACAAGATGGAGATGGTGCCACTTCCTATTACCCATTTCATGCTTCTTATTCTCCTCCTGTACATTATAATTTTTCCAGGGCACATCTGGTTCTCCTGGTTGTGTCTTTGCATAGATTAGGGAGATGCAGTAACTGGGATTCCTTCTTAGTTATGTACACTAAATAAATGCTCTCTGAGGAGTTAATCATGTAGAAATAATGGTTATGTGATGATTTTTAGAATGGAGAATCAATAAATCAATTTGTGTGCAAAGTTTAAAATAGCTCCTACTATCTTACATGTACTCAAAAAATAAATTATTATCAAAAATCATCAATTCTAAGACTTGTATTTTATCACATTTTCAGTTTTCTGAAATTGAGACATATTTTACAATCTCTGGTACCTCAAACTGAAAAAAATGTGCTGTCTAAATACTGTTCTATTTTCTTATTTTCTATTTTCTATATGTGAGAAACAAGGTCAAGGTGATGAGTCACACAAAAAAGCCAATTATGTGACTCACCTCTAATTTTCTTTCCCCCTTTCCTGCTCCACTCTCACCAAAGATAGATAATTATGAGCAAAGGAATATTTTCACTACAAATCAAATATTTTCCCACTGAATTTTCCCAACAACCCAAAAAAGTCAGATATTTTTTTACCACTCTCTTTCATAGGTGAATAAACTAAGATTCAGGTAATGAAACTAATGTGGCCATAGTCACCCAGTAAATAGATTATTGAACCAATAGCTTTCCAATTCAGTTAGTAAAATTTGCTAATTCCATAAAACCTTCCAACCCTGCAGAATTTCATAATTCAACAGAAGACCTTCCCCAGGGGAATTACAAGTATAAATGTCAAGTAGAGCAAACCCAATAAAGGTTCTATATTATGTTTACAAAACAGAAAATGATTAGTTTCTATTCAATTGGGCTGATTTGCTTTCTTGTCAAAGGTGACTGGGGAGCTGAATAATGCCATTTTATTCATTTGAATGCTTTCTGCTTCAGCAGTTGTAAATATTAACAGAATTAAAGACTAACAGGAAGATAATATACGTGTTCTGAAACACTAACACATTCTTTTTTTTTTTTTTTTGAGACAGGGTCTCACTTTGTAGTTCAGGCTGGCCCTGAGCTCACTATGCAGCCCAGGCAAGCCTTGAACTCAGCAATCCTCCTGCCTCTGCCTCCCGAGTGCTGGGATTATAGGCGTGAGACACCACGCCTGGCTATCTAACACATTCTTAAGCTAACAAGCTTTTATTTTATTGAAGCCTTGTTACTGTAAAATTTATTGGTATTATGAATTTGATTTTACCTCTTTTTTCAACTATTTATATGATACCTTTATCACCTCAGCTTGTTACATTTTATATATGCCTAAAATAAATAAATGTAAAGGTAAACTATTATACTATTAGTAAACTTATTAGTAAAATGCACTTAGTATTTAGCATTTTAACTCCTCATAGCCATATTTTGTGATTATTAAATAGGGCTTTCTTATTCTAAAGTTTATGTTTTTTCTGAGTATAAAAATGTACCACCTAATAAAGTACATTGCAAAGAAATTATGAGTGCTTTTTAAAAAAATCTGAATCGTTATTGGTACATTTTATATCCACATCATAATCACATTCAACATTGAGAATTTTTACCAGTATGTGACATAACTCAATTCTCATTTTTCCTTTTCTCCTGTCCATGCTACAACCCCCTGCACCTATATACATAAACTTTGTTTCATTTACTTACCATCATATTTTTTCTTTCTCCTCATTACTTATCACTACTCCTCTTTTGCCTTGAATATTTTCTATTTCACAGTATCTATCATACATTCTAGAACTCATTTACATCTTAAGCTTCTCATACTAGAGAAAATATATAGTATTTACTCATCTGTGACCTATTTATTTCACTTATGAGTGTGTCCTCAAGGTATGTGCATTTGAATATAAATGACTCAATTGGTCCGCAGGTTGTGGGTTATTGTTAAACTGTTAAACTGAATATAAATGACTCAAATGTATCATTCTTTATGGCAGAGTAATACTCCATTTTATTTTAAAATCACACCTTCTTTATCCAATCTCCAGTTGATGACCATTTGGGTTATTTTCCAAGATTTAACTGTCACAAACTGAGCAACTATAAACATGGGTGCACAAATGTCTCTGTGATATGATCTTTTAATTCTTTAGTGTATGTCCTTAGCAGGGGAGGAGTGCTTTTAAACTGGTCAAAACATCATTTTGGTCCAAGTCTCCAACTAGTACTATTATGTGTTTTATTCATATAAACTTATTAATGTATGGGGCCTTAAAGTGTCTAATTGTCCTCCTATTTTAGCATCATTAAAATCAACACCTTTACTAATTTTTTACCACATTGTTTTTAAAACTTATGTTCTAGCCGGACGTGGTGGCTCACACCTGCAATCCCAGCACTCGGGAGGCAGAGACAGGAGGATTGCTGAGTTCGAGGCTTGCCTGGGCTACATAGTGAGCTCAGAGCCAGCTTGAACTACAAAGCAAGACCCTGTCTCAAAACAACAACAACAACAACAAAAAAAACCAAAAACAAAACAAAAAAACTTATGTTCTAGTCTTTCCAGAAATCCAGATCTAATTTCACACTCATTAATATAGTTTTGTAATGTCTATAGTTAATTTATTTTCCTATGTGATATTCATCAAACATAGGGACATGAAATCTTCCAGATAGAGCTGAGTAATAAAAGTAATAGAAAGTAGAAGTATGAATATTGCTATAGAAACTAATTTTTCTATAAGGAATGTGTCTGAATTTCATGAACCCTGAATCCTTACGACATGCCCAATTATCCAGACTACCTTATTCTCCTCATAACTGAGTACATCTGGTTCATGGAGAAACCAACTGCAGGTACTGAATTCTAGTCATAAAGTTAGCATTGTGTAAATATGTGTGGTAGTTTACTAATTCCAGTACTATATCAACAAATAAGTATGTATGTTTCAAATAGACAGAGGTTTTTCCTGGAAGCTATTGTCTTGATTATAGATATTTAACAAAAATTTTAAAGAAGAAAAACAATAAATTAGCAAAATTTTAACATATAAGAATAATACATTTGTGTAGTTATAGTCAGAGGTTTGTTGGAAAAGTATATCATTTATGCACACCATTATAAATATATTAGTTCCTTTATGCCTAAACAGAGCTACATTTTAAAACTACGAAGTGTAAATCGTATGATATTTAGTATGAAGGATCAAAGCTTGATGAGGGCATCAGTGTGGAAAAACATCATTGCACAGTGATGTGCAATATATGATAAAGTTTATGTAAAAATTATGAAGAAGAAATCAAGTGCCATAGAAATCACAAGAACCAATACATTAGATTGGCCTTAGAAGTTTAATTTCACCTAAAAGAGGTAAGACAGTGATGCCAAGAAAATAGAATCAGAACAAATATAGAGAGCAAATCAGAACAAATATACTTTATCAAGTAGCAGACTAGGCTAAAACTTTTTCTTTCCTAAGCAATGTACACACACACACACACACACACACACACACACACACACACACACACACATTTTGTTATTGTTTGTATCTAGATGTGCCCTCAAAGCTTCATCATGCAGTCATGGGCAGGGAGTACTGAACATGCTGGATTAGGGTGTGTGAATTTGGATAAGTGTGATGCTGGGATTAGAGGTGCCCTACCCTGGGTATAGGTGGCATCAATCAATAGGTTTGTAGTTTGGATGGAATTAAAAGGCACAAAGAGAACTCAGGTTGCTGCTGACGCTTGCCATTTGCTGCATTCTGCCTGCCCTGCCAGGCTATGAATGATTATCCTTCTGTGATAACTCTTTGCTATGCTGCCCTGCTTTGAAACCAGTCAACTATAGATTGTGGTCTTTACAAACTATGAGCCAAAATAGACGTTTTCTCCTCTAACTTTGGGTGTCAGGTATTTTGTGTGCAATAAGAAAAATGGCTAAGATATATTTCTGCACCTATAATTTAAAATAATTAGTAATTGGTAGTATACATAAAGATTTGGAGAAAATTTAAGCATAGAGACTAGATGGAATTAGCTTGATACATTTCTGGGAGAGTATAAAAACCCAAGTTGAAAGGGAAATATATAGAAACACTGATAGACACAAGTGAAAAAGAATGGAAAGATGCTGAAATTTCTGATCCATAAGGAGTTATCAGCCAAGTAACCCAAAATGAATTAATTTAAAGAGTCCACTGATTATTAGATAGAATTCATCTTAAAAAAATCAGTACCAAAGTGTGGTTAAAAAGAATTAATTCTGGTATTCTGTCATATAATAGTACATACAATCTACAATGATTTTTAAAAAATTCTTTATTGGTATAATTTATATACATCTCACAATCACACATAATATCGGGGAATTTGTACCAATATACAACAAAAGTTAATTCGCATTTTTACCCATATTACTACCCACCCAAACCTCCCCACCCCCTATATACATGCTCTTTTATTTTCTTTCAGAATCATATTTATTTCTTCCCCTCATTACATTCCCATACCAAATTTCCTTTGAAAACTTCCCATTCTATGAAAACTGTCATACTTTCTAGAGCTCATTTGCATCTACAGGTGTTCATATCAAAGAAAAGATCCAGTATTTGCCTATCTGTGATCAATTTATTTCACTTATTACTGTGTCCTCCAGGTGTATCCATTTGCACATAAACGAATCAATTTTGTCATTCTTTATGGCAGAATAATACTCCATTTTATATTTTAAAAAACCACATCTTCTTTATCCACTCTCCAGTTGATGGACATTTGGGTTGTTTTTAAGATTGAGCTATCACGAACCGAGCTGTGAACAATGGTATACATCTGTCTTTCCAATGTGATTTTAAAAATTATTTTGGGTGTATTCCTAGCAAGGGGATAGCAGGATCAAATGGGAGCCCTAATCCTAGTTTTCTGAGAAATCTCCACAGAGATCTCCACAATGGTTGAACAAGTCTGCAATCCCACCAACAGTGGAAAAGGGTTCCTTTCTCCCCACAGCCTTGCCAGCATTTATTGTTGGTTGATTTTGTAATCACAGCCATTCTTTGTGGAGTGAGATGAAATCTGTGTTGTTTTCATTTGCATCTCTTGAATGACCAGTGATGTTGACATTTCTTCGTATGCTTCTTAGCTGCTTTGACTTCTTCCTCTGAGAAGTGTCTGTTCATTTCAGATGCCCATTTTTTTTTTTTTTGAGACAGGGTCTTGCTTTGTAGTTCAGGCTGGCCCTGAGCTCACTATATAGCCTAGGCAAGCCTTGAACTCGGCAAGCCTCGAACTTGGCAACCCTCCTGTCTCTGCCTCCCGAGTGCTGGGAATAGAAGCGGGAGCCACCACACCTGGCAAGATGCCCATTTTTGAATTGGGTCTTTGAACTTGGGGAGGCTGATCTGTTTAAGTTCTTTATATATTGTAGATAATAGCCCTTTGTCTGATAAACAGCTAGTAAAGATACTTTCCCATGTTGTTGGTTGTCTTATACCAGTGCCAGTGACTTCTTTTGCTGTGCAAAGCTTTTCAGTAGGATGAGATCCCATTTGTTGATTCTTTCTGCTAGTTCTTGTGCTATAGAGGTTTTATTCATAAAGTCTCTGCCTAAGCCAATATCTCCAAGAGTTTTGCCTAACCTGTTCTCCAAGAGGCTTATTGTTTCTATTTTAATGTTTAAGTGTCGTATCCATTGTGAATTTAGTTTTGTGCATTGTGAAAGAGACAGGTATAGCTTTAGTTTTTGGCAGGTTAAAGCCCAGTTTTTCCAGCACCATTTGTTAAAGAGGCTGTCTTTCCTCCATTGAGAATGTTTGGCTCCTTTGCAAAGATAAGGTGGCTTAGTGTATCCGGGGATGTTTCTGGATCTTCTAATCTATTCCACTGTTCCTGGGGTCTGTTACTATGCCAGTACCATGCAGTTTTTATTCCAGTGGCTTTATAGTAGAGTTTTAAATTGGGGATTGTAATACCACCTGCCATGTCATGGTTGCTTAGAATTGCTTTTGCTATTGTAGATTGCTTGTATTTCCAGATCCATTTTTGTATTATTTTCCCTAGCTCTGTGAGGTATAGCATTGGAATTTCAATTGGAATTGCATTGAATCTGCATAGTAGTTGTGGAAGTATAGGCATTTTGACAATGTTGGTTTTCCCTACCCAGGAACAAGGGATGTCTTTCTACGTTCTGGTTTCCTTTTCTGTCTCAGTTTTCAGAGTCCTGTAGTTTTCAGAGTAGAGGTCTTTCACTTCCTTTGTTAGGTTGATTCCAAGATATTTCATTTTTCTGGGTGCTACTGTGAAATGGATTGCCTCCCAAATTTCTCTTTCAGTGAGTCTGTTGTTTGTGTAGACAAAGGCTGTTGATTTTTGAGCACTGACCCTGTATCCAGCAACACTACCAAATTTGGTAATTAAGTCTAGAAGTCTTTGGGTTAAGCTTTTAGGATTTTCTAGATAGAGTATCAGATCATCAGCAAATAATGACAGTTTAACTTCTTCCTTTCCTATCTTTATTCCTTTTATATCTTTGTCCTGCCTGATTGCTATGGCTAGTGTTTCCAGCACTGTATTGAACAAGAGTCATAACAGTGGGCATCCATGTCTCATTCCTGACCTTAGTGTAAAAGGTTTCAGTTTTTGCCCATTGAGTATGATGCTGGCTCTTGGTTTCTCATAAATAGCTTCTATTAAATTGAGATAAAGTCCATCAATTCAGATTCTCTGTAGGGTTTTGATCATAAATGGGTGTTGGATTTTGTCAAATGCTTTTTCTGCATCTATTGAGATAATCATACGGTTTTTGTCCTTGAGTCTGTTAATATAGTGTATTACATTGATTGATTTATGTATGTTGAACCAGCCTTGCATCCCTGGGATAAATCCAGCTTGATCAGGATGTATGATTTTCTTGATAACTCTCTGTATTCTGTTTGCCAGTATTTTATTGAGGGTTTTTGTGTCAATGTTCATTAGAGAGATTGGCCTGTAGTTTTCTTTATTGGTGGGATCTTTCCCTGCCTTTGGAATCAAAGTGATAGTTGCTTCAAGGAATGATTTGGGGAATACTGCTTCCTTTTCTGTTTCATTAAAAACTTTGAGAAGCACTGATATTAACTCTTCTTTAAAAGTTTTGTAGAATTCAGCAGTGAAGCCATCAGGACCAGGGCTTTTCTTTGTTGGTAGGTTTTTAAATTACATTTTCAATTTCCCAGATTGATATCGGGTTGTTTAACATTTTTATATCCTCTTCATTCAGCTTTGGAAGTTCATATGTGTTCAGGAATCTATCCATTTCTTCTAGAGTTTCCACCTTCTTGGAATATAGATTTTCAAAGTGTGTGTTTATGATCCTTTGGACTTCCTCTGGGTCTGTGCTGATTACCCCATTTTCATTCCTTATAGCATGGATTTGAGCCTTTTCCTTCATTTGTTTGATAAGGTAGGCTAAGGGTCTGTCGATCTTATTTATCCTTTCAAAGAACCAACTCTTTGATTCATTGATTCTTTGTATTGTTCTCTTTGTCTCCATTGCATTAATTTCTGCTCTGATCCTTATAATTTCCTTTCTAGTATGTGCTTTGGGTTTGTTTTGCTCCTCTTTTTCTAATTGTCTAAGTTTCATTATTAGATTGTTTATTTCAATTTGCTCTATTTTCCGAGTGTAGGCATTCACTGCTATGAGTTTCCCTCATAGAACTTCTTTCATTGTGTCCCATAAATTCCTGTACATTGTGCCAGGGTTGTCGTTTAGTTGTAGAAACTGTTTAATTTCTTCTTTAATTTCTTTTGTGGTCCATTGGTTGGTTAGCACAGTGTTGTTCAATTTCCATGTGTTTCTGAGGATCTTGGAATTTCTTCTGCTATTCAGCTCCTGTTCAAGGCACTATGGTCTGATAGTATGCCGGGGATAACTTCGATTCCTTTGCATCTACTTAAGCCTGTTCTATGGACTAGAATGTGATCTATTTTGGAGAATGATCCATGAGCAGCTGAGAAGAAGGTATATTCTCACTTTGTAGGGTGAAAATTTCTGTAGGCATCTAATAAGTCCTTTTGCTCAAAAGTTTGATTTAGCTCAAGTATTTTCTTACTGATACTTTGTCCAGTTGATCTGTCAATTTGTGACAGTGGAGTATTAAAGTCCCCTACTACTATTGTATTCATGGTTAACTGTCTTTTCATGTTCAGTAATGTTTGTTTTATATAGGTGGGTGCATTAGAGTTTGGTGCATAGATATTTATAATTGTTACTTCTTTCTCCTGGATTGTTCCCTGTACAAGAATATAGTGACCTTCTTTATCTCTTTTAATCTGTTTGGGTTTGAAATCTATTTTATCTGCAAACAAGATAGCCACTCCTGCTTTTTTGCACTTTCCTGTAGCATGGAGAATTGTTTTCCAATCTTTCATTTTCAGTCTATGGGTTTCCTTCTGAATTAGGTTTGTTTCCTGTATGCAGCAGATTGTAGGATCTTGCTTCTTGATCCAATCTGCTAGTCTGTGTCTTTTAATTGGCCCATTGAGGCCACTGACATTAGTGGTTATGACTGATATGGACATATTCAGAGCTGCCATCTTTCCCTGTTCTTGGTTCTTTTCTTCTTTGCTTTTCCCCTTTTCTGTTTAGTTTCTTGTTTGCCCCCAATGAATTCCCTCTCCTGGGTCTCTTTGGTATGAAATTTTCTGTTTTTTTCCAGATGTTCTTTAGGATGTTTTGGAGTGCAGGTTTCATATTTGTGAAGTTTTTCAGGTGTTCTTTATCATGGAAGTATCTTATTTCCCCATCTATTTTGAAAGATAGTTTTGCAGGATACAATAGTCTAGGCTGGAGGTTGTTATCCTGCAATGCTTGAAATACTTCTCTCCATGCTCTCCTTGCATTGAGTGTTTGTGTTGAAAAGTTTGCTGTGATCCTAATGGGCTTCCCTTTGTAGGTGATTTTCTTCCTTTCTCTCACTGCTTTCAGTATTTCATTCTTTTGTTGTACATCTGGAACCTTGATAATTATGTGTCTAGGTGTAGATATTTTTATGTCACGGCGTTTTGGTGTCCTATAGGCCTCATTTATCTGTATGTCCATTTCTTTTCCTGTGAAGTTTTCTGTTGTTATCTCTGACAACAGCTTTTTTTATCTTTTACACTGTCTCCTGCTTCCTCAGTGACTCCAGTAAGTCTTATATTTTTTTTGAATAATCTAGAAGCTGTTGAATTGATTTCTCATGGTCCCTTGCTCTTTTCCATAGGTTATAACTTTCCTGCTCCTTGGCTGCTATCCTGTCCTCTAGGTGTGAGATTTGGTTCTCTGCTTCATTCATCCTACTGTGCAAGCTTTTGTTTTCCTTCATCTTTCCCTGGCACTCTGCTTGAAGCTGTTTAAAAGGTTCCATTGCTTCTGCTATCTTGGATTCTATCATCTTGCTGATCTCTTCTTTAATGATATCTTTCACTGTGGACAGTATCTCTGTTTTGATGTCAGAGATGAGTTCTGATTTCCATTTTACTAGATCTGCTTTAGTCACCATCTCCAAGAGTCCTGGTGTTTGTGTTTCCATTTGCCCTATTTCCATTTTATCTGAATTTCCCTGTGGTAGTGATCTTTGTGTCTGTTTTTTGTTTTTTGTATATTTTCTCATTTCTAGTCTTTTGTTGTTACTAATGGTATTTGTTTGATTCTTTTCCTGATGACAGGGTAATGTTTGTTGCCATCCTCTTTCTATTATCTGGGGCCCTTTGGATGTAGCACCTTCCTGGCGTGTCCTCCTTGAATCTGTAATGACCCTTGAGAGTTCTCAGTTCTAATATATCATGGGAGGTATTTGAGCAGAACAATCACATCATCTTTGTTATCATAATACAATCAGTGCCAATATCAGCATTAAACATAGTAAATAAAATGAAAAGTTTTGTTAATTTCTATTCTGACACCTTTTAGCTCATGAGTTACCTCTATATCCATATGCCAAAATTTAGAATCAGCAAACAAGATCAGCAATGTGCATATAACATGTAGATCGTAGATGTACCCCCGAACCTTTGGGGATAAAATGTCACTGGAGAATCAGGAAGGTAGGGGAGGTAGGGGGACAGGCGGAAAGTGAAATGGGGTTAGCAGATTTATGAAGATCATCTAGACCTGAGAAGTTCATATATGCCAGCGGGTAACAGAGGATAAAAGGGCATATATAAAACCCTACCAACTATATGCTCTAAGACCTTTGAAGATTTTGCTCACCTTCTTATAAAAGTACAGAAGAAATAGGGCAGCCTAAGAGTCTTTTACTTTTGGGTATTTCTTCTGACAGGAAGATAGGAGAGGGTGTGGGGACAAGAGGGATCTAGGAGTAGATGGCAAAACAGAAGCTAGATTCCCTTTTTTTGTATATCTTGCCTGGTCTCTTGGCACGGCTCCAGTGTGGAGAGACACAGGAAATGGCTCCGGCTGCTCTCAGGCCTGGGTCTTCACAATGCAGCTCTGGGGTGGGGTAGGGGCTGGCCGGCAGGCCTCAATCTTCCTTGGTGGGGATGGCACCCGTGTCCGTACTCGAGTCATCTGCATGCTCCGGGGTAGAGTGGGCTAGTCGGCAAGCCTCAGCTCTCCATGGCATGAACTGGATGGCGACTGGGTCCGTTCTGGAGTTGTCTGTGAGCTCCGTGGTGGAGTGGGCTGGTTGGCAGACCTCAGCCCTCCGCGCCAATCTACAACAATTTAAAATGACAAGAAAAGAAACTGAAGGTTCTCAACAGAAATAATAAATGAGTGATGGAAATGCTAATTACCCTGATTTGATCATTATAAATTATGTATATATATATATATATATGTGAATTATCTAACTATACTTCTTTCATAAATGTATACAAATATTATGTCTCAATAAATTGAAAGACTACTCTTTTCAATAAATATCACTGTTATCCATATGTAAAACAACAAATTAATGGATACACATGCAAGAATTGACTCATAAATCATAGAAATAAATATGATCCATCAGCATAAAATTAAAATTTTTTCTTGGTTTAGGTAACTGATCCTAATATATGACACTGATAATAAAAGCGAAAGGAAAAAATAGGTAAATTGTACAATTTTGAGATTTTAAAAAAGCAGTTTATTTGCAAATTATACCATCTAAATTGAGAAGACAATCTGTTGAAAGGGAGAAAATAATTGCAAATAGTATACCTAATAAGAGACTTATACGAAATGGATAATTCTTATAATGCAATAATAGAAAGATAATCTAATTAAAAATGGAGAAAGAGTTAACTAGGCTTTTCTCCAAAAGACACATAGAAGGCCAATATAAACATGAAAGGATGGTCTGTAATCCCAGCACTCGGGAGGCAGAGACAGGAGGATTGCTGAGTTCACGGCGGCTTGCCTGGGCGCCATAGTAAGCTCAGGGCCAGCATGAACTACAAAGCGAGACCCTGTCTCAAAAAGAAAAAAAAAACATGAAAGGATGATTGTCATCTTTAGTCATTAGGAAAACATAAAGCAAAATCATAAAGGGCACCATTTAACCTACATTAGAATGTTGATACTCAAAAAAGTACATATCATAACAAATAGTAGAGCAATACTGCCTCTTTCTATGTGTTTTAAACCATGGCATCTTTTGAAAAGTATTTATATATCTTATTTATTTGATAATAAATTCAGATTTCTAGATCAACAGCTAGTTGGTCTCTTCAGCTTGATAGCATAAGGCAAAGTTCAATATAATTCCAACTGTGTAGATTAAAACAGACTAGCCTAGTCTAATTTCAGTTGAACGAAGTGGGATTACTTCCTTTTTGTATAATTCCCCATACTAGTATCAACTGGAAATGCAGGGAATGTTGAAAAGCTACACATCCTTGCTCCATGAGCAGAGCTTCCTCAACTCTAACCCATCCTTCAGTGTTCTACTTATATGAACTACATGGTACCAGGAAAGAAAGGTAATCTTATTAGTCTCCCATCTAAACCTTTTCCTCCTTTCGTTTTTTTTTAAACTGATGCTAATATTTTGATCAGATGAAGAAAACTGAGTGTGGGGATAGAAATGAAAAGGAAATTAAATTATAGTGATTAATGAAAAATAGAGTGTAAAGTTTTCTACGGCTATTTTCATAAAATTGTGTGTGTGTGTGTGTGTGTTAGAATGAGGGATAAGGAGTAGACAGTTTGACCACCTGTCAAAATTCATATTATTATGTATAGGTTTACGTTGGATTCAAATGATTCATGCCAGCCTCCAAAACCCACTGAATTACACATAAACTCTATTGCATTAATGATTTTTTAAAAAGTGGTAAATTTTAATGATTAAAAATGTATGATTGAAAGGGGAAGTACAACATGGAAATGGTGTAAGTCTAAGACAGGACAATTGGGGCTTAGATGGCTCCACTAATAAATGTGAAAAGACTCTCACATGGTGTGATTTGAACTCTTGTCTGTTGCAGGAGAAGTGGAAGTGGTAAATGGTGAGTAGACCGATGTAGGGCGGGGGTAGAGCTCTGTGTTAGAACACTTGTCTAGTTGGCCGCAAAGCTCAGATTTTAACCCACAGCAATGAACACACACACACACACACACATTCACACATGCACACAAACACACATATGCAACAGTGATGAAAAGAATGTGAGCACTTTTGAGGGGAATAAATTTTTATTTTTTAATTGAGTTTATTGGTACATTTTACATACACATTTTGATCACATTAAACATAAAAACTTGTACCTGTATGTGACACATCTTGATTCTCGTTTTCCCCTTTTCCCTGCACACCCTACCACCCCAACCTCCTATATAAATAAACTTTGTTTCTGTATTTTTTACTATCAAATTTTTACTTTCCCTTCTTTATTTTCCCTATACCCCCTTTCCATTTTCTTTTTATTTCACAATAGCTGTCGTACATTCTGGACCTCGTTTATACCTTTAGTTTCTCATATTAGAGACAGATATGGTATTTACACAGCTGCATCTTATTTATTTCATTTATGAGTACGTCCTCAAGGTACATCCATTTGAGTATAAATGACTGAAATTTATCATTCTTTGTGGCTAATACTCCATTTTATGAGGAAAAAAAAAGTACATCTTTTTTATCCAGTCTCCCAATGACGAGCATTTGGGCTGTTTCCAAGATTTAGCTATTACAAACTGAGCTGCTATGCATGAGTGCACATATGTCACTGTGATACGATTCTTCTAATTCTTTCATATATGCACATTGCTGGGAAAGAACAAGGTCAAATGGGATCTCTTATCCTACTTTTTTGAGGAATCTCCACACTGATCTCCATAGCAGTTGCACCAGTCTACATCCCGACCAACAGTGGAGATGGGTCCCTTTCTCCCCACAGCCCCATTAACATTTGTTGTTGGCTGATTTCTTGATAGCAGCCATTCGTCACTGGCACTGCTAGAAGACAACCAACAACATGGGAAAAAATCTTTACTAGCTGTGTATCTGACAAAGGGCTATTATCGACAATATATAAAGAACTCAAACAGATCAGCCTCCCCAAGTTTAAAGACCCAATTCAAAAATGGGCAACTGAAATGAACAGACATTTCTCAGAGGCAGAAGTCAAAGCAGCCAAGAAACATATGAAGAAATGCTCAACATCTCTGGTCATTCGAGAGATGCAAATGAAAACAACATTGAGATTCCATCTCACTCCACAAAGAATGGCCGCAATCACAAAATCAACCAACGATAAATGCTGGAGTGGCTGTGGGGAGAAAGGAACCCTTCTCCACTGTTGGTGGGATTGCAGACTTGTGCAACCATTGTGGAGATCTGTGTGGAGATTTCTCAGAAAACTAGGACTATGGGTCCCGTTTGACCCTGCTATACCCCTGCTAGGAATATACCCAAAAGAATTTAAAAACTCAGTGTTGTTTTCATTTGCTTTTCTCAAATGACAGAATTCAGCAGTGGAGCCATTAGGACCAGGATTTTTGTTTCAATTATATTTTCAATTTCATTGATTGATGTTGGGGATTTTAACATTTTTATATCTTTTTTTTTTGAGACAGGGTCTTGCTTTGTAGTTCAGGCTGGCCCTGAGCTCACTATGTAGCCGAGGCAAGCCTCGAACTCAGCAATCCTCCTGTCTCTGCCTCCCAAGTGCTGGGATGACAGGCGTGAGCCACCACGCCCAGCACTGTGGTATGTGGTACTGATTGCTAGTGGGCGTGAGTCTCCACGCCCAGCACTGTATGTGGTTACCAGGATCGAACTCAGGGCCTTGTGCTTGCGAGGCAGGTGCTGGAACCACTGAGCTAAATCTCTGCCCCAACATTTTTATATCTTTTTGACTCAACTTTGGGAGTTCATGTGGCTCTAGCAATTTGTCTGTTTATTTTCTTTTATTCTGTCTTTGTGGAATATAGATTTTTGAAGTAGGTTTAGACCGTCCTCTGGATTTCTGCTGGATCTGTTCCAGTTCCACCCTTTTCATTCCTAATTGCATAGATTTGGGTATTTTCTTTCCTTCCTTCCTTCCTTCCTTTTTTTTTTTTTTGAGAAGGTTTGCTAAGGGTTTTTCAGTTTGTTTATACTTTCAAAGAACTAATTCTCTATTCACTAAATTTTTGTATTTTCTTAATCTTCATTGCATTTATTTCTCCTCTGGTATTTATAATTTCCTCCATTGTATGAGTTTTGGGTTTGTCTTGCTCTTTTTCTACAAGGTTGAAGTTCAATAACAGGTTGTTTATTTGAGCTTTGTCTGTTTTCCTAGTACAGCCTTCACTGCTATGAATTTTCCTAGCAGCACTACTTTGTTGTGTCCCATAGATTCTTGTATGTTATAATGGCTTTATTGTTTAATAGTAGAAACTGTTTAATTTCTTTTTTAATTTCATTCATGAACCATTGGGAGCATGTTAATAAACTTGCATGTGTTTATGAAGTTCTTATAACTTCTTTTCCTGTTGATCTCCAATTTCAAGGCACTATGATCTGATAATATACAGGAGTTAACTTTATTTCCTTTTGCAATTATTTAAATACTCTCTATGACCTAATATGTGGTCTGTTTTGGAGAATGACCCATGTGCAGCAGAGAAGAGTGTGTATTCCAATTTTGTTGGGTGAAATGCTCTGTAGACATCTATTAAGTCCATTTGTTCAAAAGTTTGGTTCATTTCTGTTGAGTTTTTTTTTCTAATTGATCTATTTATTTGTGACACTGAGGTGTTGAGGTTTCCCACTACAATTCTGTTAGTGCTTATTTGGGGTTTCTTGTCCATTAATATTTGTTTTATATAGTTTGGTACACTAATTTGATATATATATATATATATATATATATATATATATATATATGTATATATATATTTATATATGTGTGTGTGTATTTATGAATGTTATTTTTTCCTCTTGGTTTGTCCCCTGCACAAGAATGTAGTGACTTTCTTTGGATCTCTTAATGAGTTTTGGTTTGAAGTCAACTTTGTCTGCAAATAAATTAGCCACTCCTGCTTTTTTTTTTTTTTTTTTTTTTTTTTTTTTTTTTTTTTTTTTTTTTTTGTCTCCTCTCACATGGAGAACTGTTTTCAGTTCCCTTACTTTCAGTCTCTGGATTTCTTTTTCAATTAAGTGCATTTTTTGAATGCAGTACATTGTTAGATTTTGCTTCTTGATTGATTCTACCAGTCTATTTCTTTTAACTGGTGAATTGAGGGCATTAACATTGATGGTTATAACTGATATATGTTGACTTATACTTGTAATGCCATTTTTTATAGTTGGTTCTTTTATTATTACTTCCTCCCCCACCATTTAATTTCTTGTCTTTCCTAGTGGCTTCATTCTGTTAGGCCTCATGGAGTTGTGAACCTCATTGTCTTTTTCTATGATATTGTTTAGAATTTTTTATAATGTAGGTTTAGTATTCATGAAGTTTGTCAGGTGTTCTTTGTCATGGAAACATCTGATTTCCCCATTGATTTTGAAGGAAAATTTTACAGGATAATCAACCTAGGTTGGAAGTTGTTTTCTATTAGGGCTTGAAATACTTCTCTCTGGGCTCTCCTTGATTTGATGCTTTGTGTTGAAAAGTCTGCTGTAATTCTGATGGCCTTTCCTTTGTATATGATCTATATCTTTGCTATAACTTTTTTTAATATTTCATTATTCTATTGACATTCTGGTATTGTTAATATTATATGCCTAGGTGTGGAAGTTTTTTGATCATGGTTAGTTGGAGTCCTGTATGTCTCACTTATCTGTATGTCAAATTATTTTCTTTTGCTTGGGAAGTTTTCTCTCATTACATCTATTAACTTTTTTTTTTTGAGACAGGGTCTCGCTTTGTAGTTCAGGTTGGCCCTGAGCTCACTATGTAGCCCAGGCACGTCTTGAACTCAGCAATCCTCCTGCCTCTGCCTCCTGAGTGCTGGGATTACAGGCGTAAGCCACCATGCCCAGCACTGTGGTATGTGGTATTGATGGCTGGTGAGCATGAGTCACTATGCCCAGCATTTTATGTGGTTACTGGGATCGAACTCAGGGCCTTGCACTTGCGAGGCAGATGCTGTAACCACTGAGCTAAATCTCTGGCCCTCTATTAACATTTTAAAATGTCATTTTCACTCCCTCCTGTTTCTTCCTTGACTCTGATCAGTCTTAAATTGTTCTTCTTTGCATCATATAGCAACTGCTGGATTGATTTTTCATGGCGCCTTACTGTTTTTAAGAAATCTTTCATTTCCTGGTCATTAACTGTAATCTTCTTTTTATGTCTGAAATTCTGCCCTCGCATTCATTAGGTCTACTCTATAAGCTTTCATTGGAGTTTTTAATCTCTTGAATTTCTGTTTGAATCTGTGTAACGGATTCCATTTGTTTTCTATGCTGGGATTTCAGCATGTTCCTGAGGTTCTCTGTCTGTTCGTTTGTTTTCTAAATCTTTGTTTTTCACCCTAATCATTATCTGTTCTGTTATCTGAGATTATTTCTGATTTTGATGTTTTCAGATCTTATTTTGTTGCCAATTCATGGAGTCCAGCTGGTAGTGTTTCAGTGTGGTCCATTTCATTGATCCCTATTTTTCTCTTTGGAGAATGGGAATTCTAGGTTTGGGTGTTGAGTTTTTTTCTCATTTTGATTTTTTGCTATTGTTAGTGTTTTTGGTTTACTTTCTGAGTTAGTATCTTTCTTGATAATATTTAGAATCCTTAAGAAATGATTTTTTTCTCCGGGCCCCACCGTGCCGTGTTTCCAGCGGATTGGGGAACGAGCCGTGGGCAGACCGGACCCAGCAGCTCCGGACCCGCCGTGCTGTGTTTCTGGCGGACTGGGGAACCAGCGGCAGGCAGACCGGACCCAGCAGCTCCGGGCCCCGCCGTGCCCTGTTTTCCCGCAGACTGAGGGAACAGCCGCGGGCAGACCGCACCCAGTGGATGCGGCCCCGCCGTGCCTTGCTTCCGGTGGACTGAGGGAGCAACATGCGGACTCGGCTGCAGGGTGCAGTCCATTTCCAGTAGACTGAAGGCCGCCCATCAGCCCACTATATCCCGGAGCTGTGCAGAGAGTAGTCAGACATAGAGGTAACTCATAAGTTCAAAGTATCCACTATAGAATCTAACAAACCTTTTTATCCTATTTACTGTGTTTAATACTGATATTGGCATTTATTGTATTATGGTAACAAACATGATGTGATTGTTATGCTCAAATACCTACCATGATGTGTCAGGAGTGAGAACTCTCAAGGGTTATTAGAGATTCATGGAGGACCCCCCCCCCAGGAAAGTGCTGCTTCCAAAGGGCCCCAGATAATAGAAAGAGACCTGCAACAAATATTGTCCTGTCATCAGTCAAAGAAGAGCATTAAAAACAACGAAAGAGTAGAAATGGGAAAATACACAAAAAACCAGACACAAAGATCACCACCACAGGGAAATTCAGAGAAAAGGGAAATAGGGCAAACTGAAACTCAAACACCAGGACTCTTGGAGATGGTAACTAAAGTGGATCTAGTAAAATGGAAAGCAGAACTC
>PVIC010025060.1:0-25559 GCA_004025085.1 Thryonomys swinderianus
GGCATCCAGCCAGAAGACGCGCAGCACGGTGGGGAAGGTGGAGAGGGCCAGGCCCAGGTCCGAGGCAGCCAGCATGGCCAGGAAGAGGTACATGGGCGCACGGAGGGTCTGCTCCCTCCACACAACTGTCCCAGTGGTCACGTTGCCCAGTAGGGTAATGAGGAACATGGCACTGAAGGGTATGGCGATCCCTGCGTGTGCGGCCTCCAGCCCCTGGATGCCTGTGACCAGGAAGCTGGAGAAGACGGAGCTGGTGCTGTTAGCAGGCAGTGTAATCCCAGGATGGCACACTTAGCCTAAAACAAAATGTGTTGTCTGAGGCACCTTTGTTGATATTTAGGACAATCTTTTAGAATCTGAGCATGTGGACTGTCAATGGAATTCCTGTCCTATTAAAGCATTCACTCTACTGACAGTGATTGCACCAAAGAATAATGAGATGCGTTAAACTAGAATTCCTTTGATAATCTGAAAATAAAAGGCTTATACATTCCACGTCATTCATTTGCTCACATAAGGAACAGTAATTTAAAAGGATTGACCCTTATTTCGTTAACTTGATCAAGTCATTCAATTCACTTCTAATGAGTAAATGCAACAATGCATGTACGTTTCTCACTGACTTTGCAATGATACATTATTTCAGATGCCTCCTACATCATGTTCCACATTTAAATAGGTTATACATTAATTTTATAGCCTATGAACACATATTCTAGTTTTCATTGAAAATGTGGGGAACCAGGAGAAAAGCAACATTAAAATATGGAAAATTATCACTTATAAATAAATATGTATTCTAAAGTTTAATATAATTATTTGTGTCTTCAGTCAAATATTATATAATTGAGTCCTTGATTTTATAAATAAGATCTTTGGGTTTGTATACATTTGTTTATGTATATAGTTAATTCCTTTATAGTTAATATTAAAAATTGATACCAATAAAGAATTCAATTTAAAAAAATTGGCACCACCACTTTTTTTGTGTGTAGGGTACTGGGGATTGAATTTAGGACCTTGAGCTTTTCAGGCAGGCACTGGGACCCTGAGCTACATCCCTGGCCCCACACTACCCTTTTCTTGTATAACTAATACATTGGCTGTTTATTCTTATCTAGCATTTATTTATTTGTGCCACAAGTTTGGAGGCACTCCATCTGAAACTAGACTGAAACAATACATGAACTATTCAAAAACTCTTTAGTTGGGCTGGGGATTTAACTCAACGGCACTGTATCATTCTAACAAGCACTACGTCCTGATTTCTATCCCCTGGATTAAAACAACAACAATAACAACAACATTCTTAGTGCTTTGCTTGCATTTCTGGTTGTGGAGGGCAGTGAGATAATGCAATGCACGGGTGAGATTTATAGCACATCAGTGATGAGAGCACTTTTTATGATCAAATTTACCACAGCTTCTCTGTTTCTTCATAACTCATTGTGAAGGCATTTAGATTATTTTTGTTTAGGAATGTGATGCAGGACTTTGTCCAGATGGCCATGGAAATATTCCAATTCTAACTCTATTGAGAGGATAGGCTTCTAGAACCAGGATGGGCTTCTAGAACCGTACATTGCCTCCTCTTCAAAATGTTACTTTTTTGCTCCCTGTGATGCAAGATGGATTTATGTGCTATCTCTTTGCTTTCCAAATGGTTCTATTCAGTTTATAAAATATCATTCTTGAGTATTACTTTAAATATTCTCAGAAATGTAACCAGGATATGCTTTTACCAAATTAAACATTCAATTTTGATAAATGTAAGGATCAAGACATTATCTTCATTATTCAGAAAAGGACATTTTAACCTATCCAGATAGCATCATCACATATATCACTGTCATCTCCCGTTTGTGAGTTCCCATCATTCTTAGAATCTACCCTGTCCAGCTCCAACATGGAGCCCAGTCAATTCTATCATGACATTGGCTCTCCCATCTTCTCTCTTTGCAGTATATCTAATGAAATTACTTTCAATTTGGGTCGGCATTATGTTCCAGAACAACTTAAGTTTGTCTTTGGAAGTGTTAACATGGATATTCTTATGAGTCAAGACTATGAAAAATATATGTGTGTTTTTTAATAATACATGTTAGAGATTAACAAGAGATATATATGCCAAAGATTTTTAAATTTTATTTCTGCATTCAAATTCAGCTATATCTTGTAATCTTCTTACCTGACATCGGAAGGCCTTTGGTTACCAGAGTTCTGGAGGAACAGCTCTTCTTTGGCAAACACAAAGCCTAAAACTCTTGAGGACCAGTTTGAACACCTTTTTTGTTCATTAATAGGTACCTGAGAGGATAAGAATCTTCTGGGACCCTCTACTATTTGGCTGTGTTAAGTCTTGACTACTTGATAGGATCCTATAGGGAGACCTCCGATTAATTTACAGCATTGCATTTGGTATATACTCTGCAAATTCTGGTTTATCTCAATTCAAATTAAAGTTTATAGAACACTGTGTATTCACAATATGGGAGCACTTGTGTCGTATCCCTTGGAATATATTTTAAGAGTCCTTGAACTTATTTGCAAGTCTGAACAGCCTACCTTATTTCACTTTCATTACTTCAAGTGATAATTCTGAATCAGTCAAGGATCAGTTGCACATAGCATCCTCTACTCTCCTCAACACTATAAACACTGACTTTATTCAGAGAGGCTATCATATTCATATGATGTTAGAAAAGCAAAGACCCATGAACCTCTGGGATTTCAAGACCCATGGACAATATGAGTCCTTGTGCTGGAGAAAATGTCAGTGGATATATAAATATACAAATACATGTGTATTGAATAAATATACATACATATATGGTACCTCGTTTTATTATTACAAGATCCCCCAACTGTAATTGTTATCTAATCACTTAGAAAACTGAAGTTCAGATGGATGAATTAAAAATCACTGAGTGTATTAATAAGTTTCAAAGATAAATCTAAATTTGGAATACATATTGTTTTTTTAAGTTAATTGATTTTATTGGTACATTTATATACACATCATGATCACAATCAACATTGAGAATTTGTACCAGTATATGACACAATTTACTTCTCAGTTTTCCCATTCCCCTGCCCAACCTACATAAGCTTTGTTTCCCTCTTTTTACCATCACATTTTTTCTTTTCCTTGTTACTCCTATCCCCTTTACCCTCTAAATATTTTCTATTTCACAGTACCTATCATACACTCTAGAACTCATTTACTTCTTTAGTTTCTCATATCAGAGAAAAGATATGGTATTTACAAGCTGTGACCGATTAATTTCACTTATGAGTATGTCCTCAAGGTACATCCATTTGATTATAGATAACTTAATCTTATCATTATGGCAGAGTAATACTCCATTTCATTTTAAAAAAAACCTTCTTTCTCTAGTGTCCAGTTGATGCGCACTTGGGTTGTTTCCAAGATTCAACTAATACAAACTTAGTTGTTATAAACTTGGGTGCACATAAGTTGTTGTGATCTGAATCCTTTAACTTTTTTTTTGTATATACTTACCTGAAAATAGCAGGGTCAAATGGGACCTATAAACCCTGTTGTTTGAGGAATTTCACACTGATCTCCACAGTGGTTGTACCAGTCTACATTCCCACCACCACTGGAGAAGGGTTCCTTCCCCCACAGCCTTGCCAGAGTTTGTTGTTGGTTAATTTTGTAATAGCTGCATTCTTTGTGGAATGAGATGAAATCTCATTCATCTGCATCTTTTGAAAGACCAATGATGTGAACTATTTCTTCATAGGCTTCTTAACTGCCTTTATTTCTTCTTCTAAAAAGTGTCTGTTCGTTACAGATGCCTAGTTTTGAATTGGGTGGGGGTGCTGATTTTTAAAGCTCTTTATATATTCTAGATAGTGGCCCTTCATCTGAGAGACAGCTGGTAAATTTTTTTCCCCATATTGTTGGTCATCTTTTTGCTCTGCCAGTAGTTTCTTTTGCTGTACAGAAGCTTTTTTTTTTTTTTTTTTTTGAGACAGGGTCTCACTTTGTAGTTCAGGCTGGCCCTGAGCTTACTATGGTGCCCAGGCAAGCCGCCGCGAACTCAGCAATCCTCCTGTCTCTGCCTCCCGAGTGCTGGGATTATAGGCGTGAGCCACCACGCCCGGCACTGTGGTGTGTGGTACTGATTGCGGGTGGGCATGAGTCACAACGCTCAGCATTCTATGTGGTCACCAGGATCGAACTCTGGACCTTGCGCTTGTGAGGCAGGCGCCGGAACCACTGAGCTAAATCTCCGGCCCATGTACAGAAGCTTTCTAATAGGATGAGATCCCATTTGTTGATTCTTCCAATTCTTGTGCTATAGAAGTTTTGTTCATAAAGTCTTTCCTTAAACCAAAGTGCATGCTGTTAAAAAAAAAAACTTTTGTTAGAACATAATGTAATAGAATGTCAAAGCTGAAGCTGAATGAGGAAAGTGTTTGCAATGTCCCTTTTTATAATGGAAAGTACGTTGCATAGACGGCCTCTCTTTGAGGAGGAAACCATGCACATCTCTCCACTTAAGAGTGTTTGCATCAGTGCAGCAGCAGTGTTGGAAGAGCTACAAAGTAACTTGTTATTCAAATAGGGAACATGAAAAGGAGTTTCTTGAAGCAAATTTGTGACTATTTTTCCAATACGAAACATGAGTATTGTGTTATTTTCCTGCTTCACTTATCTAATTCCAAGTGGCCAGACTATATAAAAAGGAGGAAAAATTTTCTTATCAATTTATTTTTTGCTGACTAAAAATAGAAAAAAAATAACTGTCTTTCATCCTCAAAATCATAAAGTCATAGATTTCTTAAATACAATGAAACTGGATGAGAAATGAATTGATTCTTATTCTTTTTTGAGTGTGATAATGGAGTCTGACTACACGGAAATGTAAGCCTAAATAAGCTACTGTCAAAAAGGAAGTACAATAAACTGGCTCTCTTGACCTGTGACACAGACTAGTCCACTCTACAAGCACAAGAAATAACGTATAATTCAAACATAGTGGACATTATCTAAGAGAATATGTGGTAAAATATTCACTACTAAAGTCATTATTATTAATCTTTCAATGCAATTGTAAAGTATATCTGGGTATAACCGAAATTATTAGTATTAGGATTCAAGCCAATATTTTGTTTAATAAATCTTTGTTAAATAAATAGAAATTTATTATGGGTTTTGTTTTTATTTAAATAGAAGCATACATTAATATACCTTCACATATTCATCTTCAATGAATTCTTGCTATTAGTGTGCAAATATACTATAATTTTAGTTACAAGAAAACAAAATAATTAAAGTTTTGAGAAAGCATCTTTGGACTTTTCATTCTCTCTTAGCTACCAAAGTTTAGTTGTAAAGTTTATTCACTGCTCTTACTTTTTATTTACTCCCCAGTTTGTCTCAATACATTTTCTACCCTGGCTAATAAAGTGAGAATTTCTAAGAAATATACACTAAGATGATGTTGAAATTATTTAAAAATAGTTGGTTCAATATCAGAAATCGTTTTATATAATTTATTCTATCAAGAGGCTAACAACAAAATATCAAATGATCATATCACAAAATATCCTTTGTGTTCTCTGGATGAGTGGTCTCTTTATAGGATCTGCCCTTGGCAATCCAGGTCCTAGCTTTATGAACTGTGGGTTTGTGATGTGCTCTCTTGCTCTGGTGGCTTCTCTGTCCTCCCACCGCACTCTCTGTCCTTCCATGATCTGAGTTGAAATGTGTCCTTGTTCACATTGTATGGGGAAAGCAGTCAGACCTCAAATCTAATCTGGCTGTAGATTGTTGGGCGATGATTCAGCTGTAGATTGTTGGGCGATGATTCAAGCAGTTTGCTTGGCTTAAGCGACAGCTGCTAGTCTTGATTTCTTACCATGGAGGATGCTTTTACCAGCTGGATCTTAAGCTTCTCAATGTGTCTAGAGGACCCACCTCTGTCTTGCAAGTATCTCTTATGACAATGTCTTATCTAGGGGGAGAGGAACTTTGGAACTCCAAAGTGAAGTTGATTTTTAGTTATTGTAAAGCTCTGTATTAAATAATGTGCACAATAGAGCTTCAGTTATCTTTAAAGCTCCACTTATATTGATTTTATTTTAAAAATTGACCTTTAAAAAGAATTGCATTTTTTGATTCAGCACTGTCATACTTACTTTTTGAAGTTTAGCAGTAATGAATATATTTATTTACATTACACTTTTACATGGACATCTTCTGTCATATGCCACATAAAAATGTTTTTCAATGTATGCTCCCATTGAAAACTTGGTTAAATCAGAAACTCCACGCTGTCCTACATTTTGGTATTGAACCAGATCATCGAAGTCTACCGGAGTGTGAAAAAATGGGCTCGATGGTGCACATCTGCGGTTCTAGCACAATGAGAAGCTGAGTCAATGGGTCTGCAAGTTGGAAGTCAACATTAGTGACTTAGTGAGACCCTGACACCAATTTTAACAAATAAATTTTTAAAAAGCAGGGATGTCACTTAAAAGAGGGTTATAGGTGCAGTCATCAATATCAAAGACAAAGACAAACAAAAACAGTGTGGGCTAAGTATTTTGCCATTTCATTTGTATGTTTTCTTCTTAAAATTGGTATTATATTGTCTCTTACCATGGAGTTTATGCATGTTGTCAGATAATGTTTGTTAAACAAATTTTTAAAAAATATATAGATATGTCTATACATTTGTAAATTAAAAATTAGAGAGCAAAGTTGTAGAAAATTGAATAAATCACTATTTCTGAAGTAAGCATGACAGGATAACATACATTTTATTATAAGTGTTATGGATAAGTTAGAATTTCAGATTATCATTAGAGATACAGTAATATGATAATTTTATTATTATAATATTTTTCCCCTCAATTGGTCCCAAATTCAGAGATTCAAACAATGTTTTTCTTCTCCCTGTCCCTTTGTTTCCTGCTCTCTCTCTTTCTCTTTCTCTTTCTCTTTCTCTTCTTTCTTTCTAAAACAGAGGAACCTCCAAACAGTTGGGTCGGCTCAGGGACAAGTACTTTGAAGACACTTTATCTTACATTCCCTCACCTCATGATGCTATCTTAAACTTCTCACAAGTGGTTCTCAAATTCTTAGTTGAATAAATAGTTTTTCATTTATTTAGCAAATATTCACTGGGAGGATATTTTATGTCCAGGTTTTCTGTGGCAAAAAGCATAACAACAGTCTCTAGTGTCCTGTAGACCACACTGAACTGGAATGTAAACCATACAAGCTATCTGCTCCTAACTGAAGAGCTGTGCAGAGACGAATTCTTCCTCCCCTTCAACTCAACAACCTTGCAGAATTGTTTAATTTGTCGGACATTTTTCTAAACACTTTAACACAATTCTGAACTCTATAATCAAAATACTACTTTCCATTATGAATAACAAAACCATGACATTCATTTACCAAACACACAAGCAGCAATTTAATTCTCTTTTTATCTCAAAATTTTCTCAGAGTTGAATATATGATATAATGTCCTAGGTAGATGTTTGGCATCTTGACACTACAAAGAGTTTTTAGAATAAAGTCAGCCTTCAAGTTGTCTTGGTCTCCACATAATTTTAGTATAAAATTACTGAATAAATTGCATTTGTAAGTAAGACATTTTGTAATTTTTTTTCATATATATGTTTTGGTAGATGGTATATGCACATCATCATCACACTCAATATTGGGGATTTTTACCAGTACATTCTTTAACTACATTCTATTAACTAAGAAAACGTCCCTGGCTTCTAATTAAAAAAATCACAAAAGGAAAAAAAGAAAACCCGCACACATACACACACACTCAAAAACATAAAGCAATCCATCATTAAAAGAAACATTCATATTAAAGAAGATACAATTATTAAATGGGGGACTTAAATACCTATGAATAATATATAGGGGGCTTCAATGGAAATTGGACAAACAAAAATGAGTATCACAAATAGAAAGATAGAAACTCTACAAAATAATACTAGGGAAACTCTAGATATGTAAAATCCCTGTAAGAATCGAAGAATGTCTTCTTAGGAGCCCTTGAATTGATTCACAAAAACACTGGAAGAATAAATGAATTTCATTTTCAACAGAAACATCTCAAATTAAAATGCAAAAGAAAAAATAAAATGATTATATATAGATTGTATATAATTAAATATTATATATAATATATTAGACATAATATATAAAATAATATAACATATATTATTATAATTTAAAAGATTATATATTATATACATATAATCTTTTTTCTTTATATGGAGAGCACTGAAAATCTGCTGTTTTCCCTCCTTTCCCTTTTCAGAGTTTTCCTTTCTTTTTGAACAGTTTCCTCCTACTTCATATTATTTATTATAAATTTTGGTCTTTATTTACTCCTCCAATTTCTCACACTAGAGCGCCGATGCAATATTCACACATATCTGTCTGATTTATTTCATTTAAGAGCATAGTTTGAAGTTGCATACAATTATCTATATAGGGAAAAATCAATAAGAAAAATGGGAAAAAAAGCTATTGTAAATACAGGGGGGAGGACAAGGGAGGAAAGGGGATGGAGAGAAAATGAGGAATCAAGAAATACCATGTATAGGTACAAATTCCTTTTGATGAATGTGATCCTTAGGTATATTTAAATTATACTGATAAAATTAATCAAAGAGAAAAATAGAAAACTTGTTCTTTTATCATCAGGACATATTCTTCTTGCACAACCTAAAGTGTATAACTTTTAAGTAAAACCCTCCCTTCTCCTATCCTGGACCCATTAGTCATTCTTCAAATTATATGTTCACTAATTTAATCATGGTCTTTAATCCACAATTGTATCCCATCTGTTTTTACTTCAATATTTACTGTATGCATAGTTCTATTTGATACCACCACACTATTTTGATTACTGTATGTTCAGAATACAGTATGTCTGAAAATTGAAAGATATCCATTTTCTCTTTTTGCTTTCTTTCTTCTTCTTTTTTTTTTTGAGACAGGGTCTCGCTTTGTAGTTCAGGTTGGCCCTGAGCTCACTATGTAACCCAGGCAAGACTCGAATGCAGCAATCCTCCTGCCTCTGCCTCCTGAGTGCTGGGATTACAGGCGTGAGCCACCACACCCGGCACTGTGGTATGTGGTATTGATTGCTGGTGGGCGTGAGTTACCGGGGATTAAACTCAGGACCTTGTGCTTGTGAGGCAGGCACAAGAATCACTGAGCTAAATCTCCAGCCCTACATAACACATTATGATACTCATTTTTTCCATTCCTCTGGCCTCCCTACAACTCCTCCCAAACTCCTATGTACATAAGCTTTGTTTCCATTTTTCATTTTTACCATACATTTTTTCTTCCTCTTCTTTATTTTCTCCTCCCCTTTCCCTTTTTTACTTTGAACATTTTCTTCCTATATCACAATACCTATCATACATTCTGGACCTCATGTACACTTTCAGTGTCTCATATTAGAGAAATGATATGGTATTTACACATCTATGTCCTATTTATTTCACTTATGAGTATGACCTCAAAGTATATCCATTTATGTATAAAAACTCTTATCAATCTTTGCGCCTGAGTGGGATTCCCTTTTACATATATATATATATATATATGTGTGTGTGTGTGTGTGTGTGTGTGTGTATGTTTTGAATATATATATTTTATATATATATATATTATATATATATATATATATATATATATTCTGTATCTTGTTTCCAGTTGATGAGTATTTGGGCTGTATCTAAGATTTAGTTATCACAAACTGAGCTTCTATAAACATGGGTGTCTATATGTTGCTGTATTTCCATCTTAGTTCTGTTAAATATGCTTCAGAAATATTTTATAGTTATCTTTACACAAATGCTTTGCCTTCTTACTTAAATGCATTCTTAGGTATTCTGTTAGTTAGATTGTACTGTCTCACATAAATATTAACATTGCCAAGAGTCTTCCCAGATTGAGTCACCCCATCTCTCATTCATTCTGTCATCCATTAACAAAACCACATGTCTAACAGAAAGTGTCATATTGAGGAAGGAGGACACGACTCGAAAAAGAAAGAACAAAAGCTCATGACATGAATATTATATTTTGGCTGAGATTTTTCAAAACACTTCTAAACTTTTTCACAATCCCATTGTCTGAAAGTAGTTTTTTCCTAAATTCTAGGATAAAATATTATTTGTATGTTTCTGCAACTGTAAAGCTCTTAAATGGATTTGAATGTTTTCCCCTACAATGACATTTTTAAACAATTCTTATATTTTATGAACTTTTCTTAAAAAGAGAGACAATGTTTTTATATTTCTATTTCTAGATCCTGTAAGAGTGTAACGAAAATGGTTGGCATTTAGTCCAAATCGATTTAGTGAAAGCTAAGTAAAGTACAATGTGGATCATTTTCTTTCGTGAAAAGATTTCACACGGAAGACGCAGGAGACACACTGCGCCTCCTTCCCACGTTCTCCTCAAAGGGAGGCTCCTTACATGTTCCTTGCTCATGAACTATGACCATGATGACCGTCTTTTTCCTTGTCTTTCTCCATCAAAATTTTAACGACCCTGGGTGTCGCTGATGGCAGATCTGGGGGAGCAGAAGACCCGTGCCATCCTCAGTCGGATCTGCTTGGTCCTGATGGTGTAAACAACTGGGTTGAGCACCGGAGGGGTCAGAAAGTGGAGATAAGAGAGCAAAAGCCGGCTGGCTGGGGAGGCGCGCGTCCCGAATCTGTGGATCATGGAGAGGCCGATCATAGGGGTGTAGAAGAGCAGCACAGCGCAGATGTGCGAGACACAGGTGTTGAGGGCTGTGACGCGCTCAGCCTCGGAGGCGATGGACAGCACCGTGCGCAGGATCAGCGAGTACGACGGCACGATGAGCACCGAGTCCAAGCCCAGCGTGGAGAGGACCACGAAGAGGCCGTGGGCGCTGTTGACGCGGGTGTCCGCGCACGCCAGCTTCATGACGTCCGGGTGCAGGCAGTAGGAGTGGGACAGCAGGCGGCGCCCGCAGTAGGGCAGCCCCCTCAGCAGGACGGGCGCCGGCACGTGCAGACCCACGCTGCGCAGCGCGATGGCCACGCCCAGGCCGCCCACGCGGGGGCCCGTGCGGATGGCGCCGTAGCGCAGGGGCTGGCTGATGGCCACGAAGCGGTCGAAGGCCATGGCCAGCAGCACGGAGGACTCCATGATGGAGAACGTGTGAATGAAGAAAAGCTGGGCCAGGCACGCGTCCAGGGCCACTTCCCGGAGCCCCAGCGCGTAGATGGGGAGCATGCTGGGCAGCGTGGAGGCGGACAGACCCAGGTCCGTCGCGGCCAGCATGGACAGGAAGTGGTACACGGGCTGGCGCAGGGAGGGCTCGGTGTGGACCAGCCGCAGGACCAGGCTGCTGCCCGCCAGGGAGGCAGCATACATGGCGCACAGAGGGACGGAGATCCAGACGTGCGCAGCCTCCGGGCCCGGGAGGCCGGTGAGGAGGAAGGAGGTGCTGGTGTGGTTCGAGGACGGCATGCTGGCCCCGAGGGCCTCTGCGCGCTGCAGAAGCACCAGCGCGGAACTGTAGTCAGACGGACTGGCCAATTACAGCCATCGCTGTACAAAGTTACAGAAGCTTCTACATGGCCTCGGATACGTGTTTCTATGTTTCGTTTGTTTCTAATTCTAAAGTTTTAACCCAGGACCTTCACAGGAAGCTGCATCCTCAGATTTACCCTCCCCCCCCTTTTTTTGGAAAAATTTGCCAGGTTTTCACTAATTTACCAAACTGTATAGATTGAGCTTGAATTTGTGATTTTTTTCCCTCAATCTTTCTCAGTGCTGTGATCACAGGAATGTACCATCAAAACTTTTTGTCTAGGCTTAAATTTAAACATATATTTCTCTTAGTTCATGAATATGATGCTTTAAAATGTGTAGTGATTGAAGTAATCATATGTATACCAAGCCTGACTCAAGAGCTACAAGATGAAATTTAACCTAAAACCAGTATTTGAAATAATGATGTAGAAAGGGACTAAGTCATGATCGTTCCAACTGTTGTCATTACTCACATTACAAAATGACCTCTAGATGCTGTTTACATTTAGTACATAAATTGGTTATTTAAACTACTGGTCACGTTTTGACAGTGTTCATAGAGACACATAACACGCTTTGATCGTTCTTCTATTGCAGTTTCCAGTACAGTCAGCGTGCCAGCTCTGGGGCCACTGTGTAAGTATTGTCCCTTCTCATCAATATTTCAACACTGCCCTTCAATTCATCTTCCTTAACTCACTGAATATAAGGATTTTTCATAAAATAATGCAAAAGCAATTTTCCTTACCATGCCGGCTCACTGTGTGAGTATATATAAACAGTGCATTCATGTTTACAATTTAAAATGCCATGCCATGAAAAATCTAATTTAGGATTTTATCCAAACAGGATGAATTCTCTAAGTAGCTATGTGACTGTGACCCATCATTTGAAAAGTTTATCCTTAACTCATGTTGTTAAATACATACCTTAAAGCTTATCTGCAATAGTCAAGCTTAGAACAATAAAGATACAAAAAATATAAACCACCTTTCACAGGACAAGGTGCAAAGCCGTGTTAATCCACTTGCACACTAATTTCCCTATGGGTTTGTCTTCCATGTATTCTCTCCTTTGAACTTCAGTCACTGTTTTAGTTTTGCAGTCTTAACTGAATTTAATCCATTATTAATTCCATGTTTTGAGACCACAGTAAAAGATAACTCAGTTTGAAATTTTTTGCCCATTCTTCTAATCATAAAAAGTAGAAATTTTTAGTCTTTAGAAGTGTACACATTATAGTAGCACAGCAACAAACCATTTAAATTTGAAAGATCTGACTTATTCATATATTCAGTGTCTGTTGGAGGGTTTTAGGTAGTTTCTATTAGTACTTAACTCAGTGTTTTTAACAACACTGAATTACTTTTAGTTATCTCCATTTATTTGTCTTAGTGTATAAAATTTTACATTTATCTCCCTTTGAAAGTAAACTCAGTAATTTTTCTTTTCCTTTTTTTTTTTTTTTTTTTGAGACAGGGTCTCATTTTGTAGTTCAGGCTGGCCCTATATAGCCCAGGGAAGCCTCAAACTCAGCAGTCTTCCTGCCTCTGCCTCCCGAGTGCTGGGATGACAGGCGTGAGCCACCACGCCAGGCTGTACTTTTTCTTATTCGTGTAATAAAGTATAAGTGCAACTTATGACATTTATTTCACTTAAAATGATGTAGTAAACATTTTTCATTTTCTAAAACATTTTAAGCTGCTGATGATCTTTTTTCCCCAGACTAAGAAGCTTAATCCTTTAGAATTTAAATCTATAACTTCATCATTGGATTGTAAAAGGAGGAACCACGACTCGGAACCATACTTGCTGACTTCATATTTTGCATCTTGACTAATACTACTTGTTGCTGAAGACAAATAGGACCTGTTAATGAACAAACTAGGTATTAACAAAACTTATTTTTATATCAAACAAACTAGAACTTTGGTATCCTTTTTTTTATATTTCCTGCATTATAATTACTTCTCATTTTCCTCCTTATATCTACCTTATTAACACTGAATTCAATGTTTACAGTTTTGTTCAATAATTAACTTGTTTCATTTACTATATTAGATGCATAATTAAAATATCCCATTAGTAGATGAAAAAGCAAAGTCTCTATTATTGGAAATATGTGAAGAAAATAAAACAGTGTAGAAAAAACTGAGCATTACACTAGATTGAAAGTTAGGGAATTATTGTCTGGGTTAAGAGAACAAGCCCCAGACTCAACACAGCGACTTAGAACTATGCTTCATGTAGCAGGGTGGAGGCAACTCCCCGCTGTGCTAAATACTGACTCTGAAAATGCTGATGCTGGACTATGACATAATTGTATATGAGAACTTGGAACAAATAAATTTTATTAAATCCCTTATAAGGTCTGATAAACCGAGATTTCTTGAGTCAAAATCTAGCATCTAATTTTTCATCAACCCCTCAAGGAGATTTTAATGCACTCCAAAGTCTGATAATTGCGCTCTGTCTCATTAAGTACAACTTTGGTCTGTAAGCCGCTCACTGCAAAATGACTGAAGTCCTGGTGAAACTAGAAATGTGAAAGAAATGCAGGTTATAAATGAAGAGGAAAGAGGACTCCATGCAACGTGCTGGAATGACTATAGCAAGCCTGCTCAGACACAAACGCAGATTCTTTGGCTGGGATTCCCTGAAAGCTTTAATAATAGATCATTATACCCCACACATCACATAATAAGAGACAAGTATGCTATGTTTTCTCTGATGATTTATCGTGAGAGTATCAATTTGTCAGTAAGTAACCTAAGGGGCTGCTTCACTCTTCTGTTGCAAGTGGAGAAAATTGTTCAATGTCTTCTCCATCATACAGGTTTCTGAATTTTTGCCAGGTACTGTCAGGTGGCACAAATATGAAATAAGGCAAAGAAAGGTGCCATGAGACTGACTGTGAGAAGATGGCTTTTGAAGGAAGCATGTGAATGCTGGCTATCTATCACTGAGTTCGCAATACACTCATCTTGCGTTGTTTTCTTACCAAAAGAAATCAGGCATTTGTCTCAACTAAACCTAAAGTTCCCTTGCTTCACCCATAGGCCCATGATGATTGTCAAAACAAATGCTCCTAGTGCAGACAGAGTCAGATTCCTACTGTTATTTCATTTAGGTGTTGGAGAAAGACATTTAGAAAGAGGGGAGGAATTACTCCCCTCCACACATATGTGTGGAGTTTATTACTTGTATATAAATTGATTGCAAATTATTTCCCAGAGAGATTTTTGCCAGTGTATGTACGTGATGTTTATTTCCATTATTCTCACTGTTTAAATGCATGTTGTCCAAAGGCCTAGAACGGTAAGAAGTAGAACCACCTATCTGAAAATGCAGGGAGAGCTGGTTCTGGCTTCAGCACTAAAAGTTAGGGTAAGAATGAAGGTGCTTGGAAAAATCTTGGACATAAATACGTTATTTCTCAAAAAAAAATGTTAAGAAGACTCTTGAGGCCTCTCGTCTTGGGGAACTATTTCTGTGGGTACAGAAAGATTTGTATCAGGTGGTCTGTACCATCATAGAGCAGAGGAAGGAGGAGGACAGGTTGAATCTTCTAACTCCAATGTTTATTTTCTTCTAAACCACAATATTCAGTGCAGCAAAATTAAGAGTCAATATTTTCCATGATGGTATTAAAAGAATAATAAGAATATGGCCTTCATATTCACAAAGGATTCTCTTCTCACATTATATACATATTTACACATATATTTCCATACAGATTTTTTCCCATCTAAAAAAGGGGAAATTGGTTAATTATATTAATTTTATGATATATAATTTATATCTATTTGTTAATAAATAGAATGGTAGAAGGAAGAATTCCTAGTGTTTTATAAAGATTTTAGAAAATAAATTTTAATGTTAACATTTATCTATCTTTTAAATTTCCCCTATGTACTTACCATGAAATATGCAAGAAGCTTTTAGAAAGATGGTTTTTAAAATTTATGAACAGTTCCAGTTAAACTTGATCACCTAGAGTTTACAGTTCAGGTAATTTTTTCTTTCACTTTCCACTTTATAAGAAGAAAGAAAAAGAAGTTGAGCTGTCACAGTTCAGCAATACCCATGTCATTGGACTCTTTATACTTTCCTACTTGTCTCCCTCGAGGGGCAGAGAATCAGTCTTCCTAGAGATTCAGGTGAACACATACAAGGGCAAGCAGCTTTTCCAGGTGAGTTACTAGCCAGACTCCCACTTCCGCACTTAATGGGACGTTATTGCTTGTTTTATGACAGCACATTTGCAGCCTTCTTCAGAAAAGTCATCCATCAGCTCCCACCTGATTCCCAACAATGGACAGTCCCTTTTCTTCCTCTAAATATTTGATATAAATCATTCTAACTTAAACATAAATGTGTTGTGTGAAGGGATTTAGTAATAAGCATTGCTTTTTTCATGGTTGTCACTGAGATATTTTAACACTGCTCTTAAATGATCCCTAACAAAAACATTGACACATGGTTTTGCTGCTTTCTTTCTAAGTCCCGTAACACTGACACACCCACAGCAAGATGAAAGCACAGAACATTTCTCCACTGGGTTGTCACTCCAGTGGCAGACAGTCTCGAGGAAGACCAATTTTACAGCTAATTAACCAGTGCTGAAGCATCATTCCCCAAAGAGCACACGGGGCTCCAAGGGCTGGTGGCAGAATTGACTTTAATTATGTCACTGCTGAAGACAGGTTGCTAAGGCTAAAAAGACTACTACCTTTGAGAATCACATCATTCCGTACAGATCTTTCTGTCCTTATTTTTCTGACAGTGTGGTTAAAAAGGTAATTGTAAATTCCACTTCATAAAGACATGGATTAAGATGGCAGTGTAGAGTTAAAGGAAAAGGAATAAAGAATTTTGAATTTTTGCCATATCAAAATGATAAATGCTCGAGAATATAAAATATATTTAAACTGATGTGAGATTGTAAAACGTATTCCTTTGTAGAAACATAACATGGTAGCTCACTAATATGTTCAATGATGGTTTTCACAGGCATTGAGGCAGCGTCTTGCTATGGACCCCAAGCTACCCTTAACTATGTAGTCCAGGATGACCACGAACTTATGGAGATCCTCCTGCCTCAGCTTCAGGAGTGCTAGGATTATAGATGTGCATAAATAGATTAATAACTGTTACTTTTAAATTCTGTATACCAATTAACAAAATTTATGGAAAGACAGCACAACACAATTCTCAAGTAAGCAGGTATTATTGATTCAGTAACTAGTTATTATCATACCGTAATACTTAAAAGATCTAATATACTTATATGAGCAAACTGTATAAATCTTTAAAATCACACAGTAAACACTTAAATATTATTCTTATTATTTTAACATAAATAATAAAAGTACAATAATGTTTCCAACATTAAGGACACATCTTCTCTGGTTAAAGAGAAATCTCAAAATTAGCCACAGTATCAAAAATTTGATAATTTATTATCTCTCAAAAATGTTTGTAAAAATTTTGTTTCACAATATAAATGTAAAGCAAAAGAGAAAGCTCAGTTTTAGTTATGGGACTATTCCTCTGGGACCTCCAGGACTATGGATATTGAACATATTCTACTAAGTGGGGGACTATAACCCTGAGACACTATATGCAGTAGATCATACACTGAAAAGTAGTGCAGAGCTGTAATTCCTTGTCATAAAGGAAACAAGAAGCAAACTTCATATTTATGTGTTTTTATTTTTCTGGCCACATTTTACAATCTCAGACAGGAGGCTTAATGCATCCAGACTGAAAGAAGTATTTCCCTTAGTGGAAGGACAGAAAAGAGGTTTGGCTTCAGACAGGATAAGATGGGGCAACAACTGGGTAGGAAGAAGTTGCAGGAGAGAGGAGTTGAGAAATTTTCTTAGGTGCCACTTGAGGCTTCAGTAAATACTACCCTGCAAAATCACAGTGCGACACTCAAGAAAACTCAGCAGAAGACCCCACTGGGAAAAGAGTAAGCTATTTCCTGCATATCGTACTAAGACACTGGAGTGTAGACAAAGTAGAGGGGAAATATCCTTGAATGCTTGGAAATGGATTTGAAAACCCTTATGTGGATGAAAGGCTACACCACAAAAGTAATGTTTTTATATGAAGTCTAAAATTAAAATTAATTACTATGTACCACCTAGACATTTGAAATGTATCGAGTAGCTTTGGAAGGTGGTATTAAAACATGTTATTTATATATTTCCTTTTTACCAAAACTGAAAGGCAAAGCCTATTTTTTCCAAATTTTATTAGTACATGTTTGTACTTTCAGATCTGTTGAAAGATAAAGTCAGATCAAGAATATCTGTATTCCTGGGCAAAAGCATTTCCTCTCTCCAGTCTCAAATGAAATTTTGTTACAACAATGATGTTTCTTAAAATCACATCTACTAAATGACATCTTCTATCGTTCTCATCATAAAATTTTCTGTCAACAAATAATTTATAAGACACTAGATAATTAAATTTTGTAGGATGTTTTCTCTAATCTTTTCAACTTTTCACACTGAATATTCTATTTTATTTTCTTTACATTTCGAGTGGAACATGACTTAGTATAATTATTTTCAACGAATGATTTTCAATGAATGATTATATAAGAAATTAAATCTTGGTAATATATTTATTTCCATCATAATATTCCAAATAATTTTTCAATAACAATATGACATAAAGTATTAGCATTTAAGTAATGTATGTAACCAATTAGCAGTTATGTTTTTTTGAAAATTCAATCCAGAAAAAAGATACCATAAGAAATGAAGATTTTAGTTGGAGGTGGTGGCTCACCCCTATAATCCCAGCACTCAGAAGGCAGAGGCAGGAGGACTGCCATGAGTTGGAGTCCAGGCTGAGCTGCACAGTGAGCTCAGGGTAAGCCTGAACTACAAAGTGAGACCCTGTCTCAAAAAAATAGAAAATAAAAAAAATATGAAGGTTTCAATATCTCTAGCTGGGAATTTTCTATGAGGCTCTATCTAGTTTTTATGAAAATGCTCTTTTAGCATAGCTATTATTTTGAACTTCTCTAAAGGATTCAAGGAATATTGACACCATAAGAGTTCATGGAGTCTGTCTTTGAAAAGGTATAGTATGACTTTTTGCTTATGGCATCACAGAAACATCTATGGATCTATTAGAAAAGTAAATATTGATGATTTCACTTTATTTGGAGAACTAGAAAACATTGACTTTTCAACTTTCATGTTATGAAACTTAAGGGACAATCAAGCTGAATAAGTTCTATACTATGAGACAATATAGTGAAATAATATTTTCATTTATTTAAATATGCTTAACACTTTTGAAATATTGTATTCAGTTTATATGCTCCAGTTTAATCACATCAATCATGATACAAATCATAAAAATCATATTTTCATTTTACATGTATGTCAAATTTTCAGAAAGTACTACCAAATGAACAACTTTTGAGTTTAATTTTGTAGCATTATAAGGGTTTCATTAGCACGGGTCTGAAATATCACTAAGTCTTACTCTTTTAATCTGTCTGAGTCTACTATCAATGTATTACCTGGAAAGGATTTAAGTTTCTCCTAATGCAACTGAATCTTTGAAGAATGAGATTGTCTTGTAAATCAAGAAGTATTGCTCTTTCCACAAAGCAGTGATCATTATGATGTCTAGGAAAGCATCACAATTTACGTTAGTCAGTATTTTGACTAATTAACTGACTTTTAGAACAGATCTTGCTACTCAGCCCCCTCTGTGAGATATCTTCAGTTAAAAGGCCTTCTCTACGACTGAACAATCACCAAAAATACCTTATCCCTGTGACTCAGATCTTTTTAGGGTGGAGCATCTTTAAAAGGCGGACCCGAATCTCTTTGGTTTTGATACTATAGACAATGGGGTTGAGCATCGGAGGCATGAGAAAGTGCATGTAAGAAAGAAGCATGTATACTTGCGCTGGTAGTTTTTTTGTGCCAAAGCGATGGATCATGGACAGGCTAACTAATGGGGTGTAGAATAGAAGTACAGCACACAAGTGGGAAATGCAAGTGTTGAAAGCTTTGAGCCTCTCGGTATTGGATGCAATGCTCAGTACTGTCTTTAAGATGAGCACATATGAGAGCAGAATGAAGACAGCATCCATTGCCAGGGTGGAGAGCATAACAAAGAGTCCCAATCCACTGTTGATCAGAGTGCTTGACTGGGACAGTCTTAGGACATCAGGATGAATGCAGTATGAATGAGACAGAGCACTTACAGGCTGGAACCGAAGTCTGCCAAGTAGCACAGGCAGGGGGAGATGTAGGACAGCACTACGGGTCACAACAGTGAGTCCAATGGCGCTGATGCGTTTGGTTGTGAGGATGGTGGCATAACGTAGAGGCTCCCGGATAGCTACACAGCGGTCAAAAGCCATGGCCAACAGAACAGCTGACTCAATGACTGAGAAAGTGTGGATGAAGAATAGTTGCATAAAGCAGGTCACAGCTCCTATTTTCCTCTGGCCCAGGAGAAAGACAGCTACCATTGAAGGCAACGTAGAGGCTGAGAGTCCCAGATCAGCCATTGACAGCATGGAAAGGAAGAGGTACATGGGTGTGTGAAGGCTGGGCACAGACTTGACAATGTACATGATGGTGATGTTGCCCACGACAGAGAGGACATAGATGGCACAGACTGGAAGAGCTGTCCAACAGTGAGCCCTCTCCAATCCAGGGAAATCCATCAATATGAAGAAGAAGAAGCTGCTAGTGTTACTGCTTTGAGGAATTGCCATAACTCTGAGAAGGGATTCTCCTGAAAATAGTTACAAATAGAATGAAGCTAAAACCTGGTAGCATAGCATTTGCCACTTGTCACGTCCTGCATAGCATCCCATTGCTCTTGCCTGTAGAGGAATATTAGCCTTTGTTTTTTAATACTACTGAATTCCATTTCTTTAGAAGTGTCTGCTAAGAAACAGTACTGAATCTCTTCTTAGATGTTTTCTCTACTTTTCATTAGTATATTTGAACCATTAAAATGAAGACTGTGCTGATGATGAGACAAAAAAGCAAAATGAGAATGACCCTACATTTGTTCCTTGTCTTGAAGATACTCAACAGTTTGAAAATTAAGAAGTGCAGTCCCATGTTGAGGACACAGGACCCACGTGCATGAACCAGACTCTTACAAGAGCTACATGATAGTAAAAGTGTACAGTAAGTAATTAATACTGACTCTGACTACCTAATACTAAGTATATCTCTGGTTCTGAAAGGAACCCAGATATTGAAACTAAAAATTGTCCCAGAAAGACATAAGGAGCAGTTGGACATGATGTATATGTTTGCCTGATTTAAATTTCTTATTAATATTTCTGTGTGGTACTCTAAAAATGTTGGAACATATGGTGTGGTTTTATGAGAGGTAGAGGATAAAGACTAGATAAAAATATATTGTTAATGGTGTCTCACATTTACTGAGTTTCTGCTATGTACTAAATGTCAGATGATGGCAGACAATATGTAGCCTTGACCTTTGAACGTGTAATAACGCAGAAATTACTGTAGAATGGGTGCATGCATGGAGTAGGCCAAGAGGGCACTGGCCATGGGGTAGACAAGAAGTCTAAATTGTGAGTCTGCATTGTACTCTCCACACCTCATTTTTCTGAAAATAATCATGCTTGCTGTAGGAAACAATAAAGAGAAAAAAAATACAAAATTTGGTTACACAGTTCTCAAAAGAAACCTTAGTCATATATCTAAATTCAGTAATGAATATTGATTTCCCATCTCAACATCTACAAAAAAATTTCTTAATAGTGGAGGTTGTAGTATCTGCTTAGAAAATCCATGATATAGGATATATAACCATTAGAAAAATCTTCATTATGTTTCAGGTTTTCCCCAATTAATTCTTTCAAATGATGCCCTATGAAGTCAGGAAAGACGTCTACAACACACAGTCCACATGACAACTCTTGGTGTAAGGAACTCAAAGTGGAGATTCTGTGAAGAGTATATAATGGTGTTTAAATTGAAATAAATAAGTGGAACTAACTAAATATTTCAACAACTGATAAAACAAATAGGAAAAGTAAAAACACAGTTACACATAAAGACAAAAAGCACAGGAAGACCTATTCTATTTAAGAAAGGAACAATAATAATAATCATCATCATCATCATCACCTTTTATGAATATTTCTTTGAGGAGAGCAGGGGTCATTACTGTTAGGGGTCATCATTGATGTGCTGAGAAAACTCTGAATATCAGTTACAGAACAAAAATGAACAATAGACTTTTTATTCATAAACTCACCTCTGACAAGTGTTACTTGCGGACTGTTAACAGCTGTGCATCTCAAAAGCATCCAAAAGCACTTACCCTTTCTAAAAATGTTTGACAAATTTTCAAAAATGTAGAGTACTTGTCATTGCATTTTTTAAAATGAGAATTAGAGATTTAGCAATCCTGGGAGAACAGTTACACTGTATCGTGACTTATGCAGCAAATCCTCTCCCAAAGTATTGCACAGAGGAAATTTGTTAAAAGATAAAGCCCAGAGGCAAACCTCAGGCCATGGGCCAAGTGATGGAAGCGTCACGATGGGCAAGACTGGGCCTACGTGGATATCTCTGTTTTAACTTCACCATCTAATGTACCTTAGAACAGAGAATCTGCTGCCCTCAGAGTCAGGAATGCAGATGCCTGGTGTTTTTCACCCCACATTTGTCCAAAGGGAAGAAGTTCCCCCAAATAAAAGGCTGTGAAGGCAGAAGTAGGGATACTAGACTCTCCTTCCAGAGTTTATCTTATAAAAGCAGCAGAAGGCTGTATACTTCCAACATGCAGTCCCTTGGCTCAAATACCCTCAAGTACAGTTGGAGACCACGTCTGAGGTACCCCGTGGTTCCCCCTGACTTCTGTCTCTGACATAGACAAGACGTGGTTTGAACTAACCTTGCCTAACATGTCTGCATCACTCAGCAGAATCCAGGACAGGAACACAAGCTCTGTGGAGGTTCATGCAGCTGGGTCCTCGGGAGGCTCTCACCTGGTCTTCAATGTCAAGTGAGCAGGTATATAAATCTTTGGCTCTTGATCTCCCAGGAGGCCACATGTAGCCTCTGCAGAATCAGCTCTCACAGCAACATTAAATGTGCACATGCTGGACAGAACTGTTTGCAAATCATCAGGACTTCGCTAGATACTCAGCTCGATACATGCTATAAGTTCATGAGTTGTGCTTCTGTTCCTCTGTTCCCAGGTTAACACATCTTACCTCCTTAGACAGAGGAATCTCTTCTAAGACCCTCGCTTTACTGGCCCAAGAATACAGAAATCTTCTATATCCCTCTCCATTTGCAAAAGCTCAATTTCCATTTCTTTCAACTTAAAAAAAATCCCCTTTCCCTCTTCACCTTGCCTCTTGCTCCTCTTCCTTTGATTTTTTTTTTATTTGTTTTTGAGACAGGGCCTCACTGTGCAGGTCAGGCTGGCCTCCACTCCCTGTAGTCCTCCTGCCCTCAGCCTCCCAAGTGCTGGGATTGCAACCATGCGCCACCATGCCCAGTGCCAGCTCCTATTGGAAAAAGACTTTCCCACTTCCTAGAAAAGGAGAAGAGAATAAGACAACAACAAAGAATTGAGGTGTGCTATGTACAGGTGCAAGCTCTCCACAATGAATGTGCCATTTGTACTAAACATGTACTGCTAATAAAGTAATTAAAAACTTACGTAAAGAGAAATCTATATTCTCCAAAACACTCCTCCTACTTCATAGTTTTTATCATAAATTATAAATAAGTTAAAGTTTGAAGTTGAATATGTACAGGACTATTTCTATGACTATAGCTTAAAAATGGTCTTCCATTTAAATTCATTTCTCATTAATTTGTGTTTGTTATAGTAGCACACAGTTGGCTTCATGCTGGATTCTCTCTTTACTGTCTTTAGAATATGTTCTTCTCACTCTCTTAGGAAGGACTCTAAGAGTGGAAGGGAGTGTTTCAAAAGATTAACTAGCAGTGAATGGAAGGAATTTGAGCAGTGTTTTAATTTAAGGAGAGTGTGAACTACGCTACAAATTTCAGTTTCACAGGGTGTGACATGAACAGTTTAGGAAATGAGAGCCCGAGTTAGGAAGAAGGTAAGAAACCATCTCCCGTGAGCGCTGAGCACAGGGCATCTCAGGCAGCTGGGAGGCGCTAGCCGAGTGGTCCTCTGGAGGGTCCACACACAACTCCTGGCTAAGACTGCCTCAGAGACATGGTATAGGAACAAGGAGGAGGAAGAAAGCTACGAGCTTTCACTCCCCTTAAGATTCTTAGACTTTCTCTTTGTATTTGAGAGAGCAACTGCAGTTGTATTGTGACTTACATTACAAAGTAAGATTTTTTTATTTTTTCACGAGAGCAAAATAAGAAGTAATCATTAAAAATTTATTCTGGAGAAGAAGATGTCACAGAAAAACTAATAGGTGACCCAAAGAGGGACTCACTGAGTATAATAAATGTAGTCTTTAGATAAGCTTGAGTAAAACATACAGTGATGTTTCAGTTCACAAATGCTTTTGTTCATGAACAGTTCAGTTTACCGACGGAATCGTCAAGCAAAATTTCTGCCTCCATTTATAAACTCTCCGTGTAGTTTGAAACACTTCCAGAGCCATCTTCCCCAGCATGGACACAAATACGGCCATCTTTCCCAGATATGGAACAAATTAAATTCATGAGCTTGGGTACCACTGTAATAGGAAAATGGTGCCAAATGCAGCATGTGGGAAAATCAAAACATGGAAATGTGCAAATCCATGTATTCAAAATGATACGTTGCATTCATATTTTAAGGTGAGTTGTACTGACAGTTTCATAATTAACAATGATGTTTGAAATGCAGCCACATACCATTAGCTGAATGATACCAAACAATTACCCAATTATGCATCATCTGGGTGACCTAATTTGGGAGATTCTCATAAGTGTGAACTTGTGAAGATGCTTAATCTCTACTACACATCAGGTTTTATTTGTAGAATGAACAATAATCTTTATTGACATATTAGTGTCAAGAATTTAACTTACACAACTAAAAAAATTTAAAGGCTTTCTCTAAGAACAGGTCAAAGATGCCATCATTGTACTTACCCATGAGTAAGAAAAAAGATACACAAACAATTATTTGGACTTCTAAGCACTAGATAATGATTCTAATCGAGACTTTTTTCTTTTAAAAGTGATTTAATAAAAATCACTAATGTTATCTCACCCAACTGGAATAAAAATGTGCTAAATTTATACAACATGATGATTCTAAATCTATGCTTCCATAGAATTTACAGACATTAGACCTGAAGAACTTTTAAAAAATATAAAGTATTGTTGCACATATAGAAAGTCATGTAATAATGATGAAGCAGATAGGCACTTATGCAATTTAAATAAATCAATGTGCTACAAAAGTCTAATGGATGAGATCATCTTTAAAAATCTAAGCCAAATGACTTGGTCATCTTTTGTAAAATGAAGTGAAATTGAAGATAACATCTGAAATAAAAAAATTAACGTAACAATGAAATTTTTGTCATAAATACAAACAATAGATGAAGATGAAAGAAACTATAGCCTATGCAATGTGCAAGAAGATTTACTAGAAATGGTTCATCCAATTTCTCTACATCAGTGTATCAATATAACACATTACAGAGTATTTTGATATAGAGTATATTAATTTACAAGGATATAAGTTACAAATATAACTTCAGATTTTATGGACCTTGTTTAAAGTAAAGTTTCAGGATTTTGTCTCGAATCTGCTTGGTTTTCACCACGTACACGATGGGGTTCATCACAGGAGGAATGAGGAAGTGCATGTTGGCCATGGTCACGTACACGTGGGACGGGAGCCTCGGGCCAAAGCGGTGCAGCACAGACAGGCAGAGCATGGGGGTGAAAAAGAGGGCCACGGCGCACAGGTGGGAGACGCA
>PVIC010025061.1:0-25580 GCA_004025085.1 Thryonomys swinderianus
GATGTTGCCAAATGGCATGTTTTGTCCCAGATCACTTACTGAGGAAGTGGCACAGCCAAAACCAGGTTATCATGGTCTCTGTCGGTTTCAGCTTCCGCAGAATTCCTGATCCCATCAAAACTGCAACACTTCGACTGTGCCCAACAGGGACAAAGGCCACTGAAACTTCCCAGGAACCGGGGCTTTCAGGAATGGCTTAATGGAAGACAGGTTGTGCAGGTGTGCAGTGCAGCCTCTCGCTGACCCCGCTGGGAATGGTTTGCAGAACCGGAAGGTGCAGTAGGGCGAGCCGCGGCCGCGTCAGCCCGGAGTCCCCCTGTGGCGGCGCCCCTGCGCCCCTGCGCCCCGCCGCCCCGCCGCCGCCTTCCTGCAGGCCCCGCGCCCTCCGCTCACCTTTTAGCATCGGACGCAGCGGGCTGCGTTCGTTGCCCTCGTGCCCACCCGCCTCTCCCCACCCGTCGCCCTCCAAGCCTACCTGCCGAGTCGGGGGACGGCTTGGCGGAGACCCACGAAAGGCCCGGGGTCCCTGTCTCTGACTCTGAGCGCGGGTGGGGGATCCCGGCCCCCCGAAAACGCACAGCGGGCCGGCGGTGGAGGCCGGCTCGGCCGAGAGGGTGTCGTGGCCGCCGGCGGCCTCAGGGCGGCACTCTGGGCCCGCGGCCGGCGCGCTCGGGCGGGCCGCTGGGCGCCGACCCACGCTGGCCGGGAACGTGTCTCCCGGTGACGCAGCCCCGGGTGGGGAGCGTGTGCGGCGGCGGCGACCGTGCGCGCCCCGGCCGTGTCGGAGAGGACGCTGGGGGCGGCGGCGGGCGCGGGGCGCGGGGCGCGCGGCGGGGCGCGCGGGGGAAGGACGCGGACGCCGTCGAGGAAGTAGGTCCGGGCCGCGGGGCTCAACAAAGGGCGAGCGGGCCGCCGCTCAGGTAGCGAGCCGGCCCGGCCCGGCGGCGGGGGCGCGCGCGCGGGCGGGGAGGCCGGCGGCGGCGGAGGGGGAAGGGCTCGCGCGCGGGCCGAGGGCGCCGCGGGACCCGTTCCCGGCCCGCTCCGCCGCGGTCGCCGTCGGGACTGAGGGGAAGCGCTGCAGGGCCGCCCGGGGTCACAGCCCGCGACGTTCGCCCGCCTGTGCTCTTCCCCCCTGCAGGCCGAGCCGGGCGGAGGCTCCATGTTGGGAAGCGGCGCCGCTTGCTCTCCTTAGCGAGAACCGGGGCGGCGCGGGCTGAGGCGGCGGGGGCCGGGCCCGGAGCGAAGATGGAGGCCCCGCTGCGGCCTGGCGCGGACATCCTGAGGCGGAACCCGCAGCAGGACTACGAGCTCGTCCAGAGGGTCGGCAGTGGCACCTACGGGGATGTCTACAAGGTGAGGCCGGTGCGGTCGCGCGCCCCGAGGACCTGGCCGCTCTCAGGCGCGGCGCAGGCAGCGGGAGGATGCTTTATTGTTGCACCGGGGAGGAAGTGGCCCGGTCCCTTTCACTCCGTCCCTGCTGCCTCGGATCGTAGCTTGGATGAATCGCGAGCAACCAACAGCGTTAACCACACGGTTGCAAACCACAGTGGTTCTTTTTTGTGGTTGAAGGCTTATTTATGGTACGGAAGGATGTTCCAGTGTTAGCGATGAAAACGCTTCGTGGGAAGCAGGAGGACGAGAGAGAATGTTGACTTTCAGAGATTTGGTTTTTTAAAAAATGCTTATTTTAATGGATGGGCTTGCCTTTTAGAAAAGCGTATGAAATCCTATTTCTATTTTATCTTAAGCGGTCTCCTACGGAGTCATAAACGACATGTGTACAGACACATAGATGTTTGATCATTTATAGCTGGCTGTTGAATAGAAATACGATATTAAACTTGCTGGATGTTATCCTACTTCAGCAGCTCCTTCATTTGGAATTGGTAACACTCCATAATCACCGCCGTTTTTATCTTTGTTGTTGCTGTTATTCTGTTGTATTGCTTAAGATAGTTGAGGGTAAGTTATTCTTATTTTAGCATTAAAAAACTTCAGAGAAGCAAGCCAGTTTCCTAAATCATCTGAACTCTTGAAGGGTCAAGAGAAAAAGAATATTGAGATTGCCTTATGCTATTCGCTGCTCCAAAAAGGGATGCATTAAGGGAAAGTTTCTTTGCCTTTTGCAACAGATGTATGTGTTGGATTTTGATCATGTGATATGTAATCCATTATTCCAAACAGCAGTCCTGTATATAGCTGAAATGGCCTTTTGTAATAAGGGTAATTAATTAATTCCTCTGGGGTATGTTGTTTTGCTTAGGTGGTAATAAGGAAGGAAAATATCCTTTCTTCTTACTTAATTGCTTTTGTTTCATTTCCTCTCTATAAATAGTAATAACTCAAGGTGGTGATAGGGTGGCCAAAGGACTGTTTGGTTCTGAGGTGAGTTCTAATGGATGGACTTATTCCTTAAATGATTATTTGGGTCTTTGTTGTACTAGGCACTTCCTAGGTATTGGTTTATTTACTTGTGAGCAAGGTCCTAGCTTTTGTTTTGTGAATACCTTTGAATTCGAGTTGCATAGGGTTAGCTTTTCATTGTTTATTTATAGATTAGCCATTTTTGTCGAATGCCTGTTAAAAATTGAAATTCCTATTGTCCTCCTCAGTCGCTTTTTTTCTTTTCTTGGTCATTTTTGTCTTATGATTCACTCTGTATTAGAACAGTTCAGCTCATGTTAATTATACAGTAGCTTAAATGCCAGTTCTTGCGTATTTCTCTTTACTACATGAAAATGGAAGAGAGTAATTTCCTCATAGAGATCCTAAGATTTCTGCCTTGAAATTTCTTTATAGATAAAGCAACTAAAGCAGTTCTCTGGAGCAGGATTTTATTCTTGCTAGGGAAAACAAAATTATATTGAAGGAACAAGTAAACCCTACTTTTACTCTCATGCTTCCTTGTCTCGTGTCTGTCTTCCACAACTCCCAGAGGATCAGGGATGATTGATTTCACACACACAGCCTTTTGCCTCCACCCTTCACCTCCTCCGCCATCCTCTTTCTTCAAAGTCATGCTCACACTCGCTTGTACTCTGTGTACGCCTTGCACACTCAGTCAGCCTCTGAAGCCTCCACATCCTTAAGCATGGCCTCCTTGTCTTTCCATTTTCTTTTGTTCTGATTACCTGGAGTCACACCCTACCACGATTTGCCCTGGTTGCTATCCTTCCCTTCCCTGAAAACCTTACTCTCCAAAGCTCTAGCCCCTCTGCCTTATCTCTTTAATCTCATGTACTCCTTTCCTGCTCCTTCATTCTGCTTTAAGGACACTGGACAGCTTGCTATTCCTTAAACACAATTAGCACCTTTCCACTTCTGGACCCTTATTCTTGCTGTTTCCTCCATTCTGAGTACTTTTCCCCTTTGCTTCCTTCTTCCATTCTTTTACACTCTCTGCATCTCTCTTTCCCTTTATAGTTATCACACAATGTTTTACTTGTTTCTTACCTATCTGGGTCCACTAAAATACTTAAGGAAGGTAGGCATTTTTAGCATTTTTAGGCATTTTTACACTGCCCCTCATAGTACCTGGAATTCTACCTGGCACACTGCATGTGCTTTCTAGAATTTATGAATGAATAAATAACTCAGTAATTCTGACACCTAGCTCTTTTAAGATCTGCCTTTCATGTCACAATAGTTACCATTTAATAGGCTATTGTCTTTTATAACACCCTGCCCATGTGTTTTTATTACAAATGTCAATAATTTGAGTTATCTGGAAAATATTTCTGAAAAACTATTTCATAGCATATCCATTTTCAGTAACCTAAGTGCTGAGGAATTTTGTCAGTTCATATTTACTCTTTAACATGTCTAAAAACATGTACTGCTTAGATTGTAGTGCTAAACTTTTTAAGCTTTAGACAATCACCGTGATTTTACTACTTATTGTATTTGGAATAAGCTTTCAAGACAGAGTAGTAAAATAATTACAGTGACAAATAATAAAACTAAATTAGTCGAAGTTCTCGATATGATCCCTAAAAAATTTTACATCTGAGAAGTATTCAAAGCAGAAGCTTTTTAAAGAACTGTAGATTGGGGTTCTCTGTGAATTTTTTCACTTTATTTAAAACAGTGGACCCCCTCTGAAACTCTTGTCTTTCCTTAGAAATCCCTAAGCAAGGCAAGCTTGATCTTAAACTAGCCGTAAGAAAGAAGAGAAGGAATGTAAAGATAAGTTTAGATAAGTGGACTCAATCATTGAGAGTGAGAGCAGGAAATGGAAAGAAACACAGACGGAATGTGGTTGACAGTACGGAAGAAGGATTAAATTTCAACTAAGAAAATTTTACTTTAAATGACTATAACTTTCCGAGCCTGCCAACAAGAGGGAGAATCTAGTGATTTAATTTATCTGCTACATTCTGTCCACAGTGATCTAGAACAGTTGTAGTATCATGATAACAGTTTATAATCAATAATACAAGCCATTTGAGCAATCTTTTTCCAGTTTTGTACCAAAATTGTTTCCTGTCTAGATTCCAGAGAAATTCTGCAAACCTATTTTTAAACTTTTATGAAATGTGCATTTTAGATGGATTGCTGAGTTCAGGCTGGCTCTGAGCTCACTATGTAGCCCAGGCAAGCCTCGAACTCAGCAATCCATCTGTCTCTGCCTCCCGAGTGCTGGGATTACAGGCGTGAGCCACCACGCCTGGCTAGATGTATATTTTTAAAGCTTTTTTTTTTTCTTTCTCTGGCGTATGATGGAAGCACAGCATATTTAGTCACAGGGCAGGATTATCTCTTACGTGTCACTGTGCTGTAGCTTAATCGACATTTGTTGAATGACATTAGAAAGTTAGCCAGAGATAAACACTATTAATAACTTAATGTCATTTATCGCAAGCTTTTTTCCTAAATATTTTTAAGCTAATGTGTTTCCCAAATGGTTTTTAGACTTAATATATTAGCAGAATCATGATATGGTCCTTTTTTTTTTTTTACATGATTAGTGGTTTGTTCAGTTACTGTGAGCAAACACCAGAGAAAGATTTATTTTGGCTTATGGTTTCAGAGGGTTCAGTTGACGGTCATCTTGCTCCATTGCTTTTAAACCTGTGGCCAGGCAAAAACACAGTGGTCAAAAGGCATGGCAGAGAAAACCTGTGCTCTCTATGGCAGCCAGGAAGCAGAGAGAAAAGAAAAGAGCTGGAGAAAAATTACACTTACCAGAGTCGTGTCCTCAGTGATCACCTTGTTCCGTTAGGCCAGGCTTCCTAGAAGCCTATTCATCTGTATTGTCATCAGTAGATTCATCAGTGAGGGTAGCACCCCCCAATCCAGGCACCTCTTTAGGCAGCACTTAATCTTGTCAAGATTGACTATCACAATTGCAATGACCAGCACTTTTCCTAGTCCTTAAATAGTCCTCAAAAATACTATTTTTAAAGAATTCATTGAATGAACCTTCATGTAACAGTAATAAGTTACATGTTATTTCTAACTTTTAAAGATATTTTTTGCAATTATAAATGACAGTTCATGTAGAAAAGTGTGTTATAGAATCTTACCATTTCTGTAGGCTCCTCTGGATACTAAATGAGTGTGGTCTGCTGTGATGAGTCCCTCCTTTATATGTGCCCTTCCTTTCTTTCCCTCAAATCAACAATCACAATTATGGAATGGGTTTAGGCACTTTGAAACATGTCCTGGGATCACATTATAAAGAAACAAAGCATGGTACAGTATATCACAGCACTTCTGTAAGCATCCACTCATTTAAAAGACACTGAAGCTGACTGTGTATTAGGGTATAGAGAAGCCGATGCAGAAAGTACACTTACCATGAAGGAATATGTAATATAATCAGGTAAGCAGACATAGAACCAGTCATAACTTGCAGTAGTAGAAGTGAAAAAATGATCAACTGTGTTAAATAGGGATGAGGGGAAGGGAGAAGACAAGTGAATGAGAGAGTACCAGAGGAATGGACAGTAACTGGGTTTAGTTTTGTTTGGGGTTTCTTTTTTGTTTTTTTGTTCGTTTGTTTGTTTGTTTGTTTGTTTTTGAGACAGGGTCTCGCTTTGTAGTTCAGGCTGGCCCTGAGTTCACTATGTAGCCCAGGCAAGCCTCTAACTCAGCAATCCTCCTGCCTCTGCCTCCCAAGGGCTGGGATGACAGGCGTGAGCCACCATACCGGCATTTGTGGTATGTGATACTGATTGCTGGTGGGCGTGAGTCACCACGCCTGGTATTGTTGTATGTGGTTACCGGGGATCGAACCAGGGATCTTGTGTTTGCTAGCAGGTGCCAGAACCACTGAGATAAATCTCCAACCCCATAACTGGGTATTTTTAAACAGAGGGTGGGTTCAAGGCACTAGGATGGGAATATATATTCCAAAGTGAGAACAGGAGTGCACACAATGGGAGGCTTGAGAGAGCATGATGAGTCCTCTTTCCAGGTGTGACCAAATCTGCGGGAGGTGTCCTAAGTGAGAACATAAGTTCTCTTCTGACAGGAAAGGACTGGATAATGAACTTCGGGTGTTATGTTAAACAGTTTGGACTTTTAACTAAAGACTGAAGAAATTAGGGGAAAATTTGGTATGATGTGGAGCATGGATTCTATAAAGTGGCCCAAAGTGCAGAGGTTAGTTACCAAATCATCCAGACGAGTGTCTGTAAGCCTTAAGTTTAGGCTCTGGACACAATCGAGTCATATTTAGAATGATTCAAAAACCCTTGGAAATCAGCTAGGGGAGATGGGTAATTAATTAATGACATTTAGAATTCCTGGCTCAGGTGACTGCATTTGTGCAGTCAACAGAGTTAGGAAATACCAAGTTAGGAAATACCAGAGTTAGGGTCTAGGCTTTGTGTTTGATTTTGAACACAAGGCATTAAAGAAGTGGAAATGTCTGACGAGTAGTAGGAAATATAGCCGGGGTCTTGAGAGTTATGCATTTTATGAGCTGGCACCTGTGCGTTACAGATGAGGTCATCGAGGAAAGTTTGTGGGTAGGCTGTAGTCCTAGAGAGGTGGCAGAAGAAAATAATATATGCAAGGTGTCTGAGAAAGAACAGAGATGTTCTGTGTAAGAGAGTTCTTTTCAGAGGAACCAAAAACTCCTTTTCAAGAGCTAATCTCTGTCATCCCATGCCTTCATTTTTTTGTTCCCATGTGCTCTGACTGCAGGGAGGAACACGGATTGAGTTTCCAAAAAATGTGCATGTGTAAGTTCCCTGTTTTCATAGAATAGTCTCACAATAGTACTTTTTAAGGTCTTGCCAGCTTTCAAACTAGCTATAGTGAACCTCTTCCAGCTCTTGATTTGTGCTGCACTCTGTGTCCCTCTCAGGTTTCTGCAGATACGATTTCTTTCTAGCACACTCTTCTCCCTCTCCTTCAGGTTTCTGTTTATAAACTCTGCATTTTCATGGACCCTTTTCTGTCCCTTTGAGAAGGTCATATTTATTTGCTGCTATGTTTTTGTAGCTCTTTGTATGTTTCTTACACTCATCACTTGTCATTCATCTTTGCCTGTTAGTCTTACGGCTAGATTTGAGCTGCATGAAAACAGGAACTTTAAGTTTCCCATTGAATCACCTCTACCCTAGCATAGGACCTCCAACCCAGTGGAAGGTCAATAAGCACGTCTTCTGGGGTGAGTGACTCAGTCATGCAGTGGAGAGTCAGAAGGGTTCATTGAGATTTGAGGTGAGGAAGTGGGAGGGCTGGAGACTGCTCCTTGAAGTAGCATAGCTATGGCAGGAAAAAGAAATGTGGCATTTGTGTCTTCCTGTTTCTGTTTTCTTCCTTTCGTTGACCCTGAGTGATGACAGTGTTTGCTTTATCATTCCAAGGAACCGAGACAAGTGCTGAGTTTAGAGAAGGAATTCCAGAAAGAAATTTAAAAAAAAAAAACAAAACAAAGAATTTGAGAGGAATTAGTAATTTAGAAAGAATGTAGAGGGCAAAAACTAAGATGAAAGCTGCAGGTTGGCAGTTGGGGATAAGAATAAAACCTTCTCACCAGGCGTGGTGGCTCACACCTCTCCTCCCAGCACTCGGGAGGCAGAGGCAGGAGGATTGCTGAGTTCAAGGCTTGCCTGGGCTACATAGTGAGCTCAGGGCCAGCCTGAACTACAAAGCGAGACCCTGTCTCCAAAAAGAAAAAAACAAAAAACAAAAAAAAAAAAACCTTCTCCCTGTCTAGGACACCCCTTGTGCCCATGGAGCTCCAGGAAGACCTCTGTGAACATAGTGCTGAATAGGGACCAGGCATGAAAAACTGGGGTGACAGGATGCCAAAGAGTGTGAAATGGGCCGGAGATTTAGCTCAGTGGCTCTGGCGCCTGCCTCGCAAGCCCAAGGTCCTGAGTTCGATCCCGGTAACCACATACAGTTCTGGGTGTGGTGCCTCACGCCCACCAGCAATCAGTACCACATACCACAGTGCTGGGGGTGGTGGCTCATGCCTGTAATCCCAGTACTCAGGAGGCAGAGGCAGGAGGATTGCTGAGTTCGAGGCTTGACTGGGCTACATAGTGAGCTCAGGGCCAGCCTGAACTACAAAGTGAGACCCTGTCTCAAAAAAAAAAAAAAAAATAGAGTGTGAAGTGCAGCTGCTATTTCTAGAGAGAGACCGTCTCTCTCTGTGTATTGGGATATATCAGGTGAACAGAGTGGGCAGAGATTCCTGTCGTGGTGGAACCGGCATTGTAATAGGGGAAGAGAAACAGTAGATAAGTCTGTAATAGGTTACAAAGAAATGAGATACAAACAAAGAAGAAAATGTTAGTCAGGCTGAGGGGGACTAGAAACACCTGGTGGAACAGAGGAGGCATTTTGGGGAATTAATGAGAATGGCCAGGAGCCGGGATGTAACTCAGTGCCACAGCACCTGCCTTGCAAGCACAAGACCCTGGTTTGATTCCTGAGTGGTCAAGGTAAGAAGCCTCAATGAGAAGGTTGGATTTGAGGAAAGACTTGAAGGAGGTTAGAGAGTAGCCAGGGTGAAAATTAGAAAATAAGAGATGAAGAATCATGTCTCATTTCAAATTACATTTTTATTGAGCTAAAAGATACTAAGTTATTTAAATAAAGGTTAAAAGTTGTGCAAAGTTAATATGGAAAATAAAACATTTTGGGGAGGTGAAGTGTTACTGTTATTGGTGTTTACTATTGTAAATCATCTGTTTAAGATCTTATTTAGTATGTTTCTTTTTTCTTTACAGTAATAGGCTTTTTTCTTTACAGTACAGAAATAGGCTTGTGATTGACTATAAAAATACAGTTCTGATGGTGAATGTAAAACTGAATGCTAACTGGGAGCAAATTATTTAAAATACCTTTCCATGTTTATAGGAAATTAGAAGTGAAATCTTTAAAGTATTTTCAACTTAAAAAAGGTAGATATAAAATAGTATCATCTATAGTGTAGGTACACAGATTCTAGTTACAAAATTAACCATAGATGCTGCTGCAACATTGTACTTAGAATACATCTAGTATTACATTTTTTAAACATAAATTCAGCATTTTCACTTTGATCGCCATTTGTAGTGTTTTTCATAAAGATAAATGAAATAAAATGCAGATTGAGTTTAATTTCTTTTTGCAGTCTTGCTTTTATAATTTAAAAAGCTTCCCTTCTAAACTTTAATTTGTAGTTTTTAGACCTAGAATATGAGTAGAGAAACATGAGGCGTATTTACAAGTGTTACTTGTGTTTTCAGAGCTTGTCAGTTTGCGAATTTAGTGCAAGATCAGATAAATTGCAGCAAGAAATTGGCAGCATTGGACTCTCGGGTTTGAATCCAACACTTTCCCTTAGCAGTTGTACCTGTTACAGAGTGTTAGTAGAAGGCTAGTGGTTTCCAGTTTTGTGAAATACTAGTTCTGAGTAAGAAAGGGGAGATTAATGTCTGGAAAGAGCAAGATAAATTCAGGCCTAATTTGTCTTTGTTAAATATTATGATCTCCCGCTGCGATTTTAAGATGCTGTGGGAAGCCAGGCTGGTAGCTTGGTCTGTTGCGTAGTTTCGCTTATCATTCAAACCAGCTCCTACCTTCCAATATTTCTATGAAAATGAAATAAGATTAAAATGATTAAGAGTGACTAATGTGTGCGTAGCCCTCTCCAAGGCTTGTTTCTCACAACAATCCTGTGAAGTAGGTGGAATAGATATATTATTAATTGCTTTTACCCAGGAAGAAACTGTTAACCCTAGATCTTATTGTTAATAGGTGGCGATCTGAGGACTTGGAAACAGATCTTCTGGCTTTATAATTTCTGCTCTTTTCCATTATCTCAAGCTGCCTTGGGGCTGCAGTTTTTAGTTTACTACCTGACACTTAAAAAACAGTGATTAGCACAGTGCCTGCCACTTTGCAAACACTGTACAAATTATGGTCAGCCTCCTCCCTCTTCTGAGTGCTCTGGTCTGTCAAGGACTAATTTGAAGATACATATAAACTTCACGTCTCAGGACCAGTTCTTAGAGGCACTGGTTTTACTCTGGTCCTTCTATGTTTTCTAGTCTGAGCCCAATCTGGATTTTGATTTGCTTTTATGACTGAGACGACTTTGCCTAGTGGCCACTCTACAAGACAAGCAGCTAGAAGTAGAAACTCCCCCTTTTTTTTTTGGTTGCTGGGCACTTTTCCTAGTATGCTTTCTCTTCCCCTCATTTTGTTAGAATTTTGGATTTATGGTTATTGTTACTTAAATTAACTTGAGTGCCAAAGACTAGGCTCACTAATGATGTTATTAATTAAAATAAACAAAATACTAATTATTTCAAGGACACAGATAACCTACCTTGTGTTGCACTAGCTACTTTTGTTTGCCTCCAGTTGAAGGAAAACAGGACTACCAGAGCAGGCCTGTGACTTCCATCACGAACAAGTATTTCATTGCCCTGTGCCAGCTCCCTCCATGCATTCCTGCTCTCACCAATGTGAGCATGACATAATATAATGAGCTACTTACAACTTTTGCATTTTATCCTTTTTAGCTCTTAATTGTAAAATGGTTCCAAAAATATTGGAACCATCAGCTGTGGAAGTTGACATCTTCCTTACTCTGAAATCCAGACGTGTCCTTCCTTTCCGTGGCCTGTAAGATCTCCAAGTAAATTAGCTCCATTCAAGATATCTGGAAGGAATTCTCCCATTTAATAAAATCTGTGAAAGATTTTTCCCAAAGAGACGAGTGTCCTCACAGACTGGGCAGAAGGCCTTGAGGTGACCTGAGGTACAAAGCGAATGGACAGATTGGGCTTCTGGCCCTGAATTTGTTTGCCTGGTAGTGGAAAAAACCTGAAGCACAGTCTCCTTCCGTGAGAGAGGGAGCAGGTGTCCAGTCTCGGGAAGCTCTGTGGTCAGTTTGTAATTATTCTTTCACAGAATTAAGGAACTTAGTGGGAGAAGTAGAAGCATCTCTGGAATAGGAGGAACAGGTTGAGTCACCTGAAAGGGAAGAGGTCAGGGCCACCAGGTAGCGTTTGCAATCAGGATGGTGGAGACCAGGGCTGGAGAACTTGGAGAGCAGATCTGAATGTTGATTCCACCAAGAATGATGCCCACAGGAAGGGAATGAGAGGAATTCATAAGCAAGGGCATAAAATCCTATAACAAGGTCGGGTAGCAGAGATAGATACAGGAAGACAGGGAGAGATTAGTCTGTCCTGACCATCAGAGGAATCTTATCTCTCAGGCATCTCCTCCTCAGGGTCTTCTGTTCCCTGAATGCAGACCATTTTGCTTCTTTGAACCGTCCATCTATTCTTCTGTCTTGGCTGGAATTCTACCAATCTTTTTACCCTGTTCCCCTTACTTCTCCCGAGTAAGTCTTTCAGTAGGTTTCATGTTTGGTGTATTTTTTTTTTCCTGGAAATTTTTCCTCCATTCCATTTGGTTCAGAACTCACTAGTGTTGTATCACAACAGCAGTTCTTACACTGTGATTATATTTACAGATCCTCCCTGTGGGACCCCCTGCTCTGTTCCTCCTCTCTCCCTTTCCTTCTCTCCCTCTTCTTCTCCTCCCCCCTCCCCTTTCTTCCTTCCCTTCTCCCCCACCTTTCTGTGTCCCCTCCCCCTCCCTCCCTCAGTCCCTCTCCATCCTCCTCCTCTCCCTCTCTAGCTGATTAAAGCTCCCAGAAGACAGGAATTGCTTCTGTTTCATTACATCCCTCATATCAATAGCAGTGCCTGGCACAGAGTAATGTTTCTGGGATGAATGGTCCAGTTTAAAAATAACATTTCATAAAGAATCAGGCACAGAAGTTTTATAGCCTATCACATAATTTGTTATTTAATTTTATGGATGAACCAGCAACTTTGCATTTTTCAAAACCTAAAGGTGCTATGTTTTACTTTTGTGGTTGATGTTCTTTAATCTGGCATTCATATTTCTGGCCCTGTGGCCATTGAGAGATAGCTTGTTAAATACTGAAATATTTTTGAGTTTCTAATCTTATTTAAAGAATGTTTTTGGAAGAAGGAAGTGTAGTTAAAACTGAAGGCCCTGTTTGGTTTCATGAAAAGTATTTTTCTTTATTTTTAAAACTGATACAGGGTCTCCCTGGCTGGTCTTGAACTCATAGTTGTCCTACCTCAGATGTGGATCACCACACAACCTCCTGAATACTGCAGCTGGCATTATAGACATACTACACCCCACCAATCCTTACATTAAAAATGCGTGACCCTGAAAATGTGCCAGAGGAAAGTTAACTAAGAATATGAATTTTTCATTTATAAGGGTTTTTTCACTTTCATTTCCTTATTGATCTTACTGATCACTTTAATCTTTTTGTCTCACTTAAAAAAAATCTCTTCCAAATTCATGGCTAGTATGATATATTACATATTGAGTTATATCTTCCAGTTCTCTGTTGAAACCTTATAGGTAAAATGTTTAGAATTTTCCTTTAATAAATTTTTAGATTCATTACAAATTTTCCAGCAGGTGGGAAAGTTCAGGGTTTACAAAACTGGCACCTGTATGATACTGTTCAAATGCAACTGGCCTAACTAGAAAGACAACATCTTTAAACTTTTGTTGGTGCATGTGGAAATCTGTGATAACTATTACATATTCAAGGCATGAAAGTGAGTTAAAATACAGTAGTGAACTGACTTGAAAATATGAATTACAAGGTGAAAGGGGAATATATTGGTGAAGAAATTTAACAGTTGTGTTTTGGGTTTTATAGTGACATCGACCCCATTTATTATAAATTTACTTTTTCCACCTAATAATTTTCATCAGATTTATGAGTTAACTAAGATACTGATATACTTCATTGGAGTTGTAGATGTTTAGTATACTCAGGTTTTATTGTTAATATATACCAATAACCTACTCAGTAAATAGGAATCAGGTATACATTTAGGTCCTTTTTGTAGGATACTGTGATACTTGTTAGTTCCTTTTGTAAACAAAGTGCAGGATCCTTAGGTTCTTGTATGTTAAAGTTAAAAACAAAAAGATCTGAGAGTACAATATAACATTTAACTTGTTGGAGAGAAACATTAGATTTCAGAACTGGCATTCAAAATCCAAAATGCCTTTTCGATATTGGGGAATTGTATAGTTAAATTTCTGAAAGGTCTTTTGAATTGAATCTGTAAAGTCTCTGTTTAGGTCTTTTTTTTTTTTTCTCCTGAAAGCCTCTTTGCCTTTCATTATAAAAGAGACTGGTACTGCTTTCTGTTTTAAAAATCCAGCTGGAAAATTACAGAGTACAAACATTTGCCCATCGTTTCTTTATTTGAAGAGAACAAAAATACGTCTTCAAAACATTAGACTGATATTTAAATATTTATTTCTATTAGTGCCAGTTGTATGTTTATGTTCTTTACTTTTTACTTCTGAGACTATATAGGAATATTTTGGCTTTTGCATAAAACACCATCTTTATTTTATGTGGCTGTATGGTTGTCATGAAAATCCTCTAATAGTCTGATTTTTTTCTAAGTCCTTTTGAAAAACATCAGGCTGTCCTTAGTCCTTATGTCTTCATTTTGGTTCTGTAAACCTCAAATGCAATATATGTGTTTTGATTCTAATTCTGAATATTACTCCAAAATGTGACTGAAAATGTATATATCCTTTTCAAAGTAACTTTGTTATTTAAAAAATTAATAAACAATTTCTAGTGCAGTTTTAGACTTACAGAATAAGGGAACAGATAATGTATAGATCTCAGGTTGGGGACTGAGCTCATGTGGTATTGCGCCTGTTGGCCCAAGTTCAATCCCTAGTACCACACACACAAAAAAATTTATATCTATCCAGCCTCCAAACTATAGTTTCCCCCTTCAATAACATTTTTCATGAGTGTGATACATCTGTTAGAGTTATTAAACCAATACTGATATTAACTATATAGAGTTTGTAGTTTACATTAAAATTTACTCTTTATGTTTTATTCTGTGGGTTTTGACACATGATGACGTGTATCCTCCACCAAGATTAGTACAGAATAACTACTGCCTGAGTGACTATTCTGTGTGCACACGGAACATTCTGCACTGCACATACTCTTCCCTCAGCCCCATTCTCCTAAATCCCTGGCAGCCATGGTTTTTTTGGTACTGACTTTGTAGCTTTACCTTTTTCAGATTCTTAGTTAAAGTGCTCATAATTCTTTGACACCCCCCCCCCAAAATTCCTGACCTCTGAACACTGCTGCATTGGGGACCACACCTTCAACACATGAGCGTTTGTGGTTTTTCTTAGCCAGACCATGCCACAGTTCATGTACCATGTTGCATTTCAAGTACCATGTTGCATTTTAAAACAGAAAAAGAGAATTCTCATGTCATGAAAATGAGGAATTAAAGCCTGTCTTTATAATATAGTTTGTGGGTTCTAAATCTGACTCTTGCCCCTGCCAGCTAGATGACCTTGGGCAAGTCATTTGATTTTACTGAGATGAATCTTTTTGTGTTTAAATAAATTGAATTAAATAATGTACTTGGAGGGCCGGAGGGTTAGCTCAGTGGTTCCTGCGCCTGCCTCACAAGTGCAAGGTCCTGAGTTCGATCCTGGAAACCACATACAATGCTGGGCGTGGAGACTCACGCCCACCAATAATCAACACAGCATACCACAGTGCCAGGCATGGTGGCTCACGCCTGTCATCCCAGCACTTGGGAGGCAGAGACAGGAGGATTGCTGAGTTCGAGGCTTGCCTGGGCTACATAGTGAGCTCAGTGCCAGGCTGAACTACAAAGCAAGACCCTGTCTCAAAAAAAAAAATAATAATAACAATAATAATAATGTACTTGGAGTATCTTGCAAACTATAATGAATTACAAACATAATTGGTGTCATTACTACGAAATTAACAGATTTTATATTCCACTGAATGAAATCTCTAGGCTAGGGCAGGAGGATTGCCTTGAGTTAAACTACATACAGAGGGCCTGTCTCAAAAAAACAAAACAAAACGGCTGGCGATTTACCTCAGTGGTTCTGATGCGTGCCTCGGAAGCACAAGGTCTGGAATTCAATCCCCGGTACCATATACCACAAAAAAAAAAAAAGGGAAGAAAAGCCTAACTGTTCTTTTCTAGGTAGTTAGACACAGATGATTTGGTTTTTTATTTTCTTGAATACTGTGTAATTATGTTTATAATATAAATGAAAACCATAGGTTTTGGTTTTGGGTGCTATATGGAAACTTTATTTTCTAATTGAAAAATAGATATTGTACATATTTGTAAGGTCCAGGTGGTATTTTGCTGCATATTTACATTGTGTAGTGTTCAGATCAAGGTAAATACGTGTATCTCTTCAAACTTTATTTTTTGGTGATGATGCTTTAAAATCCTTATAGCATTTTTGAAATACACAATACATAATTATCTATGATCACTCAACTATAGAGCATAACACCAGAACTTCTTCTTTTAATAGTTTTTAAATTTTTTTAATTGCTGAAAAAATTAACCCAAGTGTAAAGGAAACACTTGTAGGCAGTATACCAAAATTTTGAGCTGTAACTTTTTTTTTTTTTTTTTTGAGACAGGGTGTCGCTTTGTAGTTTGGGCTGGCTCTGAGCTCACTGTGTAGCCCAGGCAAGCTTCAAACTCAGCAATCCGCCTGTCTCTGCCTCTCAAGTGCTGGGATTACAGGCGTGAGCCACCACGCCCAGCACTGTGGTATGTGGTATTGATTGCTGGTGGGCGTGAGTCTCCACGCCCAGCATTGTATGTGGTTACCGGGGATTGAACTCAGGACCTTGCGCTTGCAAGGCAGCTGCTAGAACCACTGAGCTAATCCGCCGGCCTGAGCAGTAACTATTTTTGACTGGTAGAAGTAAGGGAATTTTTAAAAATACTTTGTGTCTTCTATATTTTTGTTTATTGAAAATAAATATCCTGATTTTATTGGAAAGAACTTGATTTTCAGTTTTTCTAGAAGTGTAGCTTATGAGTAACATAATCCCAAGTAATTTTTATGTAATTAACAAACTATTTAAAATTCTTATTTTCTTTCTTTTTTTTTTTTTTAGGCCAGAAATGTACACACAGGAGAATTAGCTGCAGTAAAAATTATCAAGTTGGAGCCTGGTATGTATTAAAGCCCTTAAGATAATTTTGAAACAATTTTCTTGTGCAGTTCATAAATACAGGCCTTAAAAGCATATTCTATATTATCTTCCTTGTTTTCCTTCTCCCCAAAAGAAATCTTTATTTGTTCGGCCAAGTTGGCAAAATATCTACACTATGGCTATATTCAGTTCCATTGAAGGTAATTAAAGGCAAGTTTGATGTGATAGTTTTGCTAAATAAACTTTGAAATGTACATGTGAATAATTAGAAGATGTATTAGCTGACAATTCTTAAGTAATTTACAATGATAATGAGTATTTTAATTTCAGTTTTAGCTATTATGCAAAGTTGATTAAGAAAGTGTTCATTGCTCTTGGGGGGGATATTCATGTACTATTAGGATGATGATATTTTCTCAATTGTTCCCTGATTAGTTGATTTAATGTTGGTAATTCTGATCTTGGCTTTATGCTTACATTATTAGTGCTTACATGTATCATAAGACTGTTTTAAAGCACACTAATTCATTTTTTAAACAGAACTATGTAAAACCTAACCAATTTTCTGAGATACCCTAAAAGGTTCCAATGAAAGCAATAATAATTTTTGGCTAGGTAGGCAAATATTTTGGTGGTCTGTTTGCAGGTTCATAAACTAATGCATATAACATGTGAACATAATTATGCCAGTTGCTTAATGTGTACAGTTAAAATGTTTATATTTATTTCAAGTATGATCTTTGGGTCATTTTGTGCATAACTGAAAAGGAAAAATATGTCATGTATGTGATGTTACTAACATTTAAGGATTATATGCTGGTGTCTTAAATTTAAGAACCTTTAAAAGGGTGGAATCTCTCACTTTTTGGTGTTTTGAGGCAGAGTCTTGCTGTGTAGCCCAGGTTGACCTCAAACTTGCTGTTATCCTCCTGCCTCAGCTTCCTGAGTACTGAGATTACAGGCATGTGCCGCCTTCCCTGACCTCACTTGTTTCGTAAAAGCTTACAATTTTATATTAATCGCCACTCAAATGTGAAGAGGGGATGAAGTAATACATAAAATCTTCCCTTCAAAAAGAAAACACAGGGGTCAGAGGGTTAGCTCAGTGGTTCCGGCACCTGCCTCGCAAGCGCAAGGTCCTGAGTTCGATCCCCGGTAACTACATATAATGCTGGGCGTGGAGACACGCCCACCAACAATCAATACCGCGTACCATAATGCCGGACGTGGTGGCTCACGCCTGTCATCCCAGCACTCGGGAGGCAGAGACAGGAGGATTGCTGAGTTCGCGGCAGCTTGCCTGGGCACCATAGTGAGCTCAGGGCCAGCCTGAACTACAAAGCAAGACCCTGTCCCAAAAGCAAAAAAAAAAGAAAACACGGACATTCAGTAAATGTTAATGATGTGATCTTTGAAGTATTTAGCCACTTTTATTTTCTGTTGATTGCCTATTTTATGTTTTGCTTCCCTTCTCGGGTTGTCTTTTCTTATTGATATTATTAACACTTTGGGATTCGTGACTCATCATATTTTAATATTTCCCATTTGTTTTCTGTCTTCATGTTGTGCTTACACTATTTCCCTTGTCCATCTGGAAGTATTATTCCTCTCTTAAAGTTGTCTTTTTCTCTCTTTTTGTCTTCCCATACTTAGACCTTTTATATTAGATAGATATAAAATAATTTAACCGTAATTTCTTCCGTTTTCTTCCAGAGTTTAAATGTTTGTTCCAATGGAATGATTTTGTCAAAAGGGGTGAGAGAGGTCTTGCTCCATTCTTTTCAAATGGCTGCACACTTTCCCTAAACCATTACAATGAATTATTCACAGGTTTGAACTTTTCATTACATATTATAATCTTGATTGCTTTATTTTTTAGATTTTTCATTTTTGTTTTTTTAGTAGAACATTAAATCATTTTTATGAAGGAGGGAAAGACACCTGTGAGATTAATTTAGATTTCTGTTTTTATTTGAAAATAGGTTCTTGCTGTAATGCCTAGGTTGGCCTCTATCTCCTGGGCTTAAGCAGTCCTCAGCCTCCTTTGTAATGGAACTACAGGCAAATACCACCAAGTCCAGATTCCTCATTTTTAAGCCTGTGTTAATTACATAAAACTTCAAAATGTGTTACCATTGATGTTTATGTAAATTATTGATTTGTCAGATATATTTTGCCTCTGGCACAATTCATTTTATTTCTGATAGTTTTCAGATCTTTTAAATAGTTTTTATAACTGTACAGTCATATTCTACATAATGATGATTTTGGCTCCAGTTTTCACATCTTACAATGATATTTCTTACATTTAAATAATATTGTCAATTGACTCATGAAATTAGTAATTGTGTCTTCATTTATTCATTATTTAACGAGTAGTTACTGAATGCCTGATACATTCAGGCTCTATTCTAAAGGGTAGGAATGCAGAAAAGAACAAAGACAAAGACCTTGTTCTCATAGTACTTAAATTCCGACAGAGGAGATTGAATAAGAGATAACTATAATGTATTGGTGGGTCATGCTGGTCAGTGGTTTCAGTCTTTCTCATTGCTGCTTCTATCCTTCATCCTTAAACTTTCCCACGTTTAGTGCCCTTTGATGCGTTTTACCTTGAATGTGACTTAATATTAAGTGCTAATACTGTCAACCTTGCTCTCTTTTATAGATTTATGTGTTGTATGCCAGTGGATAGACCTGGTAAACCTAGACCTATCATTTTGTACTTTTTTTTTCTATTTTAGAATATCTTCTTTTATCGTGTTTATCTGTAGTAGTCTACACACAAACAGTTGGCATCAGATTTTTAGATTGCATACTTGTGTAAGCTTCCACTATGTGAAACATGTCCAAAGGTTTTTGAAAATGATTTATCACTGAGAACATTGTACACGCACAGATTTGAGCCAGTGAGCAACCTTCCCTGTAAGCCAGGTGAAGATGTGCGTGTATCCCTTATATTCGTGGTGTCTCACCACACTGTGTTCTAAGTTTTGTACTTGAATTCATCTCAGGTGGTTGGAATCGTAGGCATTTCCTTTGCAAAAAATTAAGCATAAATGAGATCCTGGCTCCCTCCTGCTTAAAATTTACTTGAGGCCTCCATCTCCATTTAGATCCTATGTAGATTTCCACCTTGCTCCTGAAACCCTGTGTGATCTACTCTGCCAACTTCTCTGAGCTCATTGTGTTTTTTTCTCCCTTTCCTACTCTGCCTCCGTTTTAAAATCATAGTCTAGGATTAAACCAGTCCTGTTCTTCCTGAGGTACTGTTTCCATTTTCATTCAGAAAGCTTCTGGTTGTTCAGGCCCAGTTTAAGTACCACGTCTGCAAAGAGGCTAATTTAGGGTACTCACTCAAGCCTTATGACTTTACTTCTTTACACAGAGAGTGACTGCTTGGTACTTCTCTTAAATATGTTTGTCCTTCTCTCCTAAAGTCAAGCTCTATGAGAATAATGATCATCTCTTTTCACTGCCATATTTTATCACAAAAGGCAAAATGGACACATATTGGACATGCAATAAATACTCTTTCCTACAGAAGAACATTACAAATGTGTGTCTGTTGCCCTTGAATAAGAACAGAATTTAAATAGCTATAGAATGATTGTGTCACATATTCTTCTCTTATTCTAGAGAATTTTATGCCTTGAATAGTGCCAAAAGAGAGCTGTAAGGCCCTCCGGTATGTTTTCTTGTGTAGGTGACCTGCTTCTCCTGCTTGGTCACTTGTTAGAGCACAAGCTTTGTCTCTCAGACCAGTCATCTCAACAGAATACAATATATCTTAGTGTACAAGTTAGTTTTCTACAAAATTTTTTCTCTGAAACATAGTGAGCTTTTTCTTTTAACCTACAGTTAACAGTCTTTCTCTGTTTCAAGAGATTTCTTTTGAGCCAAGTGCAGTGTGCACATCTTTAATCCCAGAACTCAGGAGGCTGAGGCAGGAGGTTTGAGAGTTTGAGGCCAACCTGGACTACATGTAACAAAACCTTGTCTCCAAAAAGCAGGCTTTCTTTTATCATTCTTGGATTTTTAAAAACTCTTTTTACTATAGGAATGCTAGTTATTCCTGTTAGCTCTCCTGTATCTATACTTATCTGTTTTTTGTTCTCCAGTCAAGTTTCTCTTTTAGGTATCATCTCTCTGTATTGTGTGGGTTTTTTTTTTAAGTCTACCCATCACATCAGTGGCTCTTCTCCAATCTTGCTTCTATTTCTTGCTGTTTCTCAGGCTTTTATTGGCTCTCTACAAGTATTTTTCTTCAGCTTCCCACTCCCTAACGGCACCAACATTCTTTTTATTTCATTTCCTTCCTTAGTTTACATGTACTCTTCCTTTCATTTCCCTGAAAGTTTGAAGCACTATTGTCTGACATTTACTTTCAAAGTAAATTCTTTGTCTTCTGCATCCTGTATTTTCTTTCCCTCTTTATATTTCAATAGAATTTTTGAGGGGATCAGTGTTTCTTTTAGCATTGTCAGTAAAGCCAAAATAGATATTTGAACAGACTTACTGCTTAGATAAAAATGTTAAGATAAAACATAGGTAGTGTGTTAATTAATTTCCCCAACATTCAGTCCAGAAACTTCAAAAACTCTGGGATAGTTTTATTTCAAATTGAATTCTTAACTGCATTTAGCAACTTTTAAAAAAAAATTGCACTAAAGCCAGAACAATACAAAAGCACTTCCATGTATTGATTTAACAGATGAACTGGGTAGTTTATTTAGACATGAAAAGATAATTATTTGCCAGTATGACTTGGAAAAAGCCTTCTGTCTGAGAAAACATATTTATTTTTAAATAAGTAAAATCTCAGCTGTAAATTTAATTGTACTTTTCCCCAAAGTTAAAAATAGAGTTTATAGTAATTTTAGAATCCTCAGTTTTATTAATGATTTACTGACTTGCCCCTGGCAATTTAATTTTATATGATGGTCAGAATTTTATTGCAACAGATTGCTTTTGAGACTCTTCCTATGAATCATAAAAGTGCTAAAATATTATAAAACTAGTTTGGCACAGAGAATTCGTTTTTTAATAAGTTACAAAATAATTGTAAAAGAAATTGAAGTCAGAATTCTTTCTCGTGTTCTTGTTGCCCTTTGTATGCACAGGCAAATGATTATTTTCCAAAATGATTTAACCATTTCCATCTGATGTTCTCTATTACCAACTTACTAAAGATAGTCACCTGATTATAAATGGTGGCATGCATTTGAATTGGACTTGAAGTACCCGGCATGGAGAGCACTGCCACTGATCCTGTGTTGGCTGCATCTCTCATCTCTAGGATCAGGCCTCAGGAATGCCCAGGAGAGCAGGCAGATATTCTCATAGTGTATGCCACCTCTTTTCCTGCCTTCTGACTGAATTCCAGCCTACTGTCTTAATTCATTGGACAGATGCTTATTTTGCTCCGTTAGTCTGTAGCTAGTCGTGGCAGACAGCCAGAGCAGGAACAAAATTCCTGGGAAACCTCATAGTCAGAGTCTTACTCCTCTCATCTCATTATCCCTCTTTTATAGTAAAGTTAGGCAAAGTACAGTTCATTAAATATTGTCATCCTTACTTTCAGGGATGGAATTTAAGAAAGTCGCCGATCTGCATAATTAGCGCATATATTTTTCTTTGTTCACTTGCTTGTTTCTTAAAATACTAAGTTAGAGATAGTCATGAAGTGGTCCATTACAATGTTTTTAAATAAAACAAGTTAAATATATTTTCTTAGAGAATTTTCAAGACTAGTAGGGATCTCTAAATATCTTTGAACAAATGTTTGAAACTTATACTACCAAGATGGGCTGGAGATTTAGCTCAGCGGTTCTGGCGCCCGCCTCGCAAGCACAAGGTCCTGAGTTCGATCCCATTAACCACATACAATGTTGGGCGTGGAGACAGCGGCCTGGCCAAATAGAAAGCGTATCAGCTACCCTAGTTAAGTACTATGTAGTATATTACTGCTTTTTAGAAACTATTTGGAAGTTTAACAATCTCAATTTTTGAGAATATAAACTGTTTGTATCCAGTCTTTGCTCTTTGGCTAATTCAAGTCTACATTGATTAGAAATGTTAATTTAAGGGCAAAATTGTACACCAAAACTGTTATTTTTATTGGCTTTCAATAATGCAGAAAACTAACAGTAGTTAGCTGAAAATGTTGTGCCTTTTTTTTTTTTAAAGGGTCTTGCTTTGTAGTTCAGGCTGGCCCAGAGCTCACTAGATAGCCCTGGCAAGCCTTGAACTCAGCAATCCTCCTGCCTCTGCCTCCCAACTGCTGGAATGACAGGTGTGAGCCACCATGACCAGCATTGTGGTATGTGGTACTGATTGCTGGTGGGCGTGAGTCACCACGCCCGGTATTGTATGTGGTTTCTGGGGATCGAACCAGGGACCCTTGCGCTTGCTAGGCAGGTGCCAGAACCACTGAGCTAAATCTCTGGCCCAGCTTTGGTTTGGTTTTGATACAAGGTGCCTCTGTGTAGCCTAGGCTGGTCTTACATTCCTGCTTAAGCAGCATCCCCCATCATCCTCCAGGGAGCTGGGGCTATTGGCATAGGTCACCCTGTCTGCCTTCCGAGCTTGTTAAAATGAAGTATAGGCTACAATATAGCAAATATTGGGCATTAGCATATGTAAAAAATAGAATCTAATACTCTAATGAAAAAGACTCAGTTGGAAAAGTAAGATAAAAGATAAGCAGTAATCCAGGTAGCTGTGTCTTTCCCACCACCTAGGTCAGCAGACTTCTCACAGCCTTCAGGCCTTGCTTTCTGCCTGCATCGGCGAGGGACACAAGATATGTTCTCTTTGGATTTTCTCAATTGATCCTTTTATTGAAAGATCATTAAGTAATAAATTTTCCTTTGTATGTACAACTGTATGTACACAGCATATATAATAAATATTCCTCATTTACAAATAAAAACTTCCTGTAAAAGTTTTTTACTCAGACTTTTATTCAGTTAGAAAATTGCATCACTGGCTCACCTGAATCCTTGGAAACTGTTATCACTATGATCGATTCCTGAAAAGGTGTTCATGGCATGGCAAAGTATTTAAAAATTGTTTGGGTCCAAATTACAATTGGAAAGTATGAAAGAGAACTATGTCTGGATTGGTGAAGATTTTGTTTATTCATCTAAGACCTGATTTGGAAAAAACTCCTTGGCCCTGTGTCATTGTTTAGGATGACTGAGATATAGCCAGTCTATCTGGACACCTTGGACTTTAAACCTGAGGTCGTTTTTCAAAAGGTCACTGTAACACAATATCCAGTGAAAGATTTTATAAAGACATCCTGACAATGAACACCTTAATTGTCCTTTGTCGGTCTCCAGCATGTGGTAGTACTGCCACTGAATTTATTCTGTCACGTGTGCTGTGTGCACTGTATACAATACCTTCCCAGATCATTTCCAGCTGAGAGACTTGTATGCATTTACCAATGTCAGGACATGAGAATCCATTACAGAGAAGGCCAGTCATTTGGTATTGCTAAATATGGGGAATATTTGGAAACAAAGTAGGTAAGGAACCTAAGTAACAGAATGAACCCAGATGCTAATCGTGAAAAGAAACTGGCACAGAAAGCTTCAGCTGCTGAAATCCCAGTGAAAGTCTGAGCCAAGGTTAGAATTCAGGTTCTAACAGCCAAGGTTAGAATTCAGTCTCTAAGAGCTACATTAGACTGTCTTACATGATAAACACGGAGTCATTTCACTGAAATAAACACTACTTGGATGTAAGAAAGCTTGGTAGGGAATAGTACCATTCTCATAATTACCGTGTAATTCCCATAAATAAACCATATTTTACTATTTTTTGTAGTTGGGCTACTCAAACATTTGTGATAGACATACTGGAAAATAATGCAAAAGAAAAGGTAGCAAAATTAGTACCAGTTTCACCATCTAGATAACAGTTGCATGGTTTTTGAAGCTATCTATATATATATAAAACATTTTTTAGCTAATAGATCATGAAGGTATTTTCACATCAAAACATATTTAGAATGCCGTCTATAGCTACCATAATGTTTTTAACCACTCTCATTTTAAATCATACTATAGTAAACATCTGTCTTTGTGCTTACAATTTTTAAAACATTTTTTAATTGTGGGTTCAAAAATTTATACATTTTTAACCCTTCAGACTTTATGAATGTACAAGTTACATTCTCATTGAAGTATTGGAAAGACTTAATTCCTCGCTTGTATCAAGTACTTATTGCAGTTTTCCTTCTGCTTACAGAGACTTTGGGTAACACAATGATCGATTTATTTTTTTTTTCAGGAGATGATTTTTCTCTGATTCAACAAGAAATATTTATGGTTAAAGAATGTAAACACTGCAACATTGTTGCCTATTTTGGGAGCTATCTCAGGTAAAAACCAACCAACCAAAAGCATCCGCTGTCTGTGTAGTTTATATTTTCTTTGCTGCCTCTCGCCTTCTCTTTCATGTAAATGCTGTTGCTCGTGGGCATTTAACAGATTACATTGTTCAAAGTTCTAAAATTGCTACAGTTTTCTTCCCTGATGATAAATTAATAATGGCACCTTGGGCCGGAGATTTAGCTCAGTGGTTCTGGCACCTGCCTCACAAGCGCAAGGTCCTGAGTTCAATCCCGGTAACCACATACCATGCTGGGTGTGGTAACTCACACCCACCAGCAATCAATACCACAGACCACAGTGCCAGGCGTGGTGGCTCACACCTGTAATCCCAGCACTCGGGAGACAAAGACAGGAGGATTGCTGAGTTCAAGGCTTGCCTGGGCTCCATAATGAGCTCAGTGCCAGCCTGAACTACAAATACAAAGCAAGACCCTGTCTCAAAAAAAACAATAATAATGGCACCTCCATTTATATGGTTATACTTTATCTGGCAACCTTAATAAAATGTGAATGATACAAATGTTTTAACTTACAAAACTGATGTATTCTAAACCATTTAAGATGGAAACAAAGTTCACACCTTGTGTGTACTGAAGAGAGCTTGCTGTGGTAACTTTCTGTGCACTCTGCAGTGCACTTTGAACCCA
>PVIC010025062.1:0-25565 GCA_004025085.1 Thryonomys swinderianus
AGAGAAATAGGAAGGAAGGAAGGAAGGAAGGAAGGAAGGAAGGAAGGAAGGAAGGAAGGAAGGAAGGAAGGAAGAAAAGGAAAGGAAAGGAAAGAATAAAAGACTTACAATCCCAGGAAGCCCAGGTGGGCCAGTGTCACCTTTTTGGCCCTGTTCAATACAATTAAAAATTGTTAGCAAAACATCAATTTCCTTGAGAATATAAAAACAAGGTTCATAAAAGCCTTATAAATCAGTAATAAAATATACCAAATGAAAAATATAATATGTGGTAATTAAAAAATACTAGGCTACACCTAGGAAAACCCATGATGTTGACTTGTGTTTAATAGCTATAAAATCCTGACCAAATCAATTAAGCTTTCTGGTTTACACACAAAGAATAAAGGTATTGTAGCAGACTTATAGCTTTCTTTGATTTTAGGATTATTTTTTCTAATAATTCTATAAAGAAACCAATAAAAGGTATCATTAGAATCAGTTGAAACTGTTATTTTTTTACATCTATCCTTATTCTTTGGCAAAATCAGTTTTAAAAAAAATCTGGGCATGGTGGCCTGTTATCCTACCACTTGGGATGCCAAGGCAAGAGGAACACCATGAGTTCAAGGCCAGCCTGGGCTATATAAGACTTCATGGCCATCCTAAACTATGTACTGAGACCCTGTCTCAAACAAAACAAGACAAATTAGTTGAGTATAAGTTTAATGCTATTTTTATTAGTGACAGATATTTTAGAGGTGATTCAGTTAACTATCACCAGGATCACCTAAAAAATTTGTGATTACTTCAGTGAGTTTGTTATTAGAAGCTAACAAAAAACAAATTTCTTACATGGAAAATACAATATTCAATTGTTACTCTACTGGTAAGACCCAAGTACAGGTATTTATTTCACGCTTCTAATCTGGTTCTAGATTTCTTCATAGAAAATTGTTTTTTAAATTTTTTATTGGTACATTATATATACACATCACAATTACACTCCACATTGAGTACTTGTACCAGTATATGATATAATTTAATTTTCATTTTTCCCCTCCTACCAACCCTACCACTCTACCCCTATATACACAAGCTTTGTTTCCTTTATTTAAGCATCATTTTTTCTTTCCTCATTATTTACCCCTAAACCCCATTTCCCTTTGAATATTTACTATTTCAAATACTGATCATGTATTCTAGAACATATGTAGAACTTCAATTTCTCATACCAGAGAAAAGATACTATATTTACACTTCTGTGACTCATTTGTTTCACTTATGAGTATATCCTGAAGGTATGTTTATTGAGTACAAATGATTTAATCTCATCATTCTTTATGGCAAAATAATACTCCATTTTATTAAACACACACACACACACACACACACACACACACATCTTCTTTGTCCACTCTAGGGTTGGTAGGCATTTGGGCTGTTTCCAAGATTTAGCTATCACAAACTGAGGTGCTATAAACATTGGTGAACATGTGTCACTGTGATAGGAACCTTGTAATTCTTTTCTGTATCTCCCCAGCAGGGGAATAGCAGAGTCAAAAGGAATCTTTAATCCTAGTTTTTTGAGGAATCTCCACACTGATCTCCATAATGGTTGTACCAGTCTACATTCCCACCAAGAGTGGAGAAGGGTTCCTTTTTCTCCACAATCTCACCAGTATTTGTTGCTGGCTAGTTTTGAGATAGCAGCCATTCTTTGTGGAATGAGATGAAATCTCAGTATTGTTTTCATCTGCATCTCTCAAATGGCCAGTGATGTTGAGCATTTCTTCATATATTTCTTGTCTGTTCTTACATCTTTCTCTGAAAAGTATCTGTTCATTTCAGATGCCCATTTTTGAATTGGGTCTTTAAATTTGGGGGGACTGATTTTTTTAAGTTCTTTATACATTCTAGATAGTACCCCTTTGTCTAAAAAACTACTGGTAAATATTTTTTACCATATTGTTGGCTGCTTTTTTGCTCTGCTGGTGGTTTCTTTTGCTGTGCAGAAGTTTTTAATAAGATGAGATGCCATTTGTTGATTTCTCCTGCTAGTTCTCATGCTATAGAGCTTTTATTCATAAAGTCTTTTCCTAAGCCAATGTCTGCAAGAGTTTTACCTAACCTGTTTTACAGCAGACTTAGTTGCTGTTTTAATATTTATGTCTCTAATCCTCTTTGATTTTAGTTTAGTACACAGTGAAAGATATGGATCTAGCTTCAGGTGCAAGCCCAGTTTTTCCAACACCATTTGTTAAAGAGGCTATCTTTCCTCCATTGAGGATGTTTGGCTCCTTTGTCATAGGTGAGGTGGCTCAGTATATCTGGTTGTTTCTGGATCTTCTAATCTAGTCCACTGATCCTCAGGTCTGTTTCTTTGCCAGTACCATGCTGTTTTTATCACAATAGCTTTGTAGTAAAGTTTCATACTGGGTATAGTAATACCACCAGCCATGTCCTTGTTTCCTAGAATTGCTTTTGCTATTCTAGGTCTTTTGTTCCAGATGAATTTTTGGAAGGATTTTGTCTAGATCTGTGAAATATGCTGTTGGGATTTCAATTGGGATTGCATTGAATCTATATAGTAGTTGTGGAAATAAAGCCATTTTGACGATGTTGATTCTTCCCATCTAGGAACAAGGGATGTCTTTCCATTTTCTGATATCCTCTTCAATGTCCTTTTTCGGAGTGTTGTAGTTTTCGGAGTAGAGGTCCTTTACCTCCTTTGTTAGACTGACTCCTAGATATTTCATTTTTCTGGGTGCTATTGTACAAGAGACTGAGTCCCCAATTTCTTTCTCTATCAATCTGTTATTTGTGTATAAAAATGTGATTGATTTTTGAGCAATGACCTTGTACCCAACAACACTATTAAATTTGGTGATTAAGTCTAGCTGTTGTTTGGTGAAGTTTTTAGGATCTTTTATGTAGAGTATCATGTCATCAGCAAATAATAACAGTTTAACTTCTTTTCCTATCTTCATTCATTTTATTTCTTTCTCTTGTCTAATTGCTGTGGCTCATGTTCATAGAAAATTTATATACCAACTCTTTTGAAAGAATTGATCTGCCTTATAAAGTATACACCATTTAAAAAGAAATTCTATGTCTCCCTTTATTCTTACTGGGCCTTTCAGGTCAAATGAAAACTTTGATCTAGCTTATCACTAAACTACAATGAAAATATGTGCTCTCTGGGTATATTCAAATTTGTAATGTCTTTTATTCTTGCCTGAAAAAAGAGCTTTTCATTTTGTTTTTGATACAAAGCAATTAGGGATCAGAGGGCTTGAAGGACTGGATAGTTTGTGACCTGCTAAAAATGAGATAATTGTGTGTTTCATACATTCTTTCAAAATCACTTTTAAAATAGGTAATTAAGTGATCTTCACACTGATCCCGTGAAAGCAATGACAAAAAACTATCCACAGACTTATATAACAAATTGCCTGCAGAATATAAATGTTTAGAAGAGATATCCTAATTCACAGTTAAAATCCTCTTTATGAAGAGGACTTCCTTAATACAGTGCTGAATCCTCTTTCTTGAAAACAAATGTCTTAGCTATGTATGTGCCAACAAAGCCAATGACTTCACAGTGTAAATGAGAAAGTATTTCCATTATATGAACTGTGATTTAGACCAATGTTAGAAAATTTAAGGGGCATGGTATAAAAAGTAAAGAAGCAACACTAAAAAGGGAGTAAATAAGGCATGTGTTAAATACAAAAGGTAGTTATTTTATAAGATTAATATATACCTCTATGTAGGGAGGGAAAAGGGATCATATTAAATAGAACAAAATTAGGCTCTTCGAAGCATTAAAATACTTACCTTTTCACCATCTTTTCCTGGTTCACCAGGGTAACCAGGATCGCCAGGTAAACCCTTAAAGACACAGAGAACAGGGTGACATCAGCACAAGCGACAGAGTAAGGACTTTCAAAAATCCTTTTCTCTGTAACAGCAACAATGGCTACACTGGCACAAATAGACCATCAAAGGCAATAGTTGAGTATCATGGGTGCTTCATTCACAAAACGAAGACCATTTGTTCCAAAAGGAATCTGAGATTGAGGCTCTGAATTTTCCTCTTGTTGTTTTATATGCTTTACTACTTTTACAAACTAGATTTTGTAAGTTGAAGACTGTTTAGTTAAAACCATTTTGAGGGCCGGAGATTTAGCTCAGTGGTCCTGGCACCTGCCTCGCAAGCGCAAGGTCCTGAGTTCGATCCCGGTGGCCACATGCAATGCTGGGCATGGTGACTCATGCCCACCAACAATCAACCAGCAGTCAGGACCACATACCACAGTGCCGGGCATGGTGGCTCGCGCCTGTCACCCCAGCACTCGGGAGGCAGAGACAGGAGGATTGCTGAGTTCAAGGCTTGCCTGGGCTACAGAGTGAGCTCAGGGCCAGCCTAAATTACAAAGTGAGACCCTGACTCAAAAAAAAATCATTTTGAAATTTATTTCATTACAGTATTTCTAGCTTTCTCCCTTGTTAAGAAACCTCCCCTTTGAAATAGTCTTCAAATTTCTTCATATTTTGTATCTGTCCTTTAAAACATTTCACACATGTGAAAAACTGTATATGAATGTTACAGTTTTCTTTATCAGTACTACCCAGAAACAATAAAAATATCCTTCAATGGGTAAATAAATAAACGTTGGTACATCCAAAAACTACTCAACAATAAAAGGGAAGGAACTACTGATTTAAAGAACAAAGTATTATGCTACATGACAGCATTAAGATTTTAAAGGTTACATTTAATATGCTTCTACTTTTACAACTTTCTAGGTTGGGTAAAATGATAAGGATGGAGACCAGCTCAATTGTTACATTAAATTCAGGGAGGGGAATTAGAGGAAGAAATGATTACCAAAGAACAAGAAGGAACTTTTGAGAGTGATAAAATAGTTTGTGATTATGGGGTGGTTATGCAACTGGACATTTATCAAAACAGAATTGCACACTAAAAATGGTTCAGTAAAATGTCAATAAATCTGGCTTTCAAATACAATTACTTCAAATGTATATTCAAAAGACACAAAAGAATAATTTTGATTCATTTAAGCTACCTCCAAATTCCAAACTTTTTGCTATCATGCTTTTGTTCCATATCTACAATTATTGCCAGTTTTGCTGCAAAGAAAGGACCCCATCTACTCACTGGAATGCCCGGTTGACCATTCTCTCCATCTTTGCCGGGTTTACCCTATAGAACAAAAGAAATAAAGGAGCAAGGACATAAAATTACTTAATTAGGAAGCACAAGATTAAAGAATACAGTATGTTTTATTCCTGCCCTGAACTATATTAAATGAACATTGTAGACTTTAATATTATTAAAAGTAGGTATATCAGTAGAGATATTTTCAGTCATTGAAAGCAGGATTAATGAGAAAAAATAAAACACAGGCATATGGACATATTTAGTGTGTTTTGTACAAAGTTTGCTCACATACAACTTACTCTTTTGCCTGGTTCTCCTTGCTCACCCTTCTCACCTTTCGCACCACCCGGAGGACCCTGTACATACAGAAAGGAATTTCATATCGGTTCATGTGACACTGTCTTTCAATACCAATTCCTATGAAAAAAATGTTAAAGTATTTTAGGTTACTTACTGGGGGACCACGTATCCCTGGAGGTCCAGGAGGCCCTTGGTCACCAGGTAGTCCCTATATAGTTGTAGGGAAAAGGAAAGCAATGTAAATACAAGAACAGGCATTATCACTCTAACAACTAGAACTAGCTAGCAACACTTAAACTCACCTATAGATTCATATAGTACAACCAAAACTAATGGAATACTCCTAACACAAAACTGAAATCTGCTAGACAAAAGAATTTAGAGCCATCACTGTTTGCTTCATTTAATTTCTAGTATGTTATATAGCAGCCATACTTTCAGGCAAATAATAAGACAACACTTTAAATGAAAATTCTCATGATTTTTATTCTCACAAAATGTTTTATAAAAAGCAAAAAGTACTTAAAACTAGGAAATTTATGAGCTCCCAAAGGACACATACATGTAGGCAGAGGATGAAATGATTTGATCTGTATGATGTTAAAATTTCAATACAATTTTCCTTTGTTTTTAACTTTCTTAGAACATTTAAGTGAAAAAAAAAAGCGTAAACCTTGATCTATATTACCATGACCTAACTTTCTACATGACTGTATTATTCAAATAGGCCAAAATGGAAATAACTTAAATACCATCAACTGATGAATGGGTATACAAAATATATACTAGTCACACAGTGTACTAGTATTCAGAGGAATGAAGTACTGATATGTACTACAAAACAGTTGAACCTAAAAACATCACACTAAGTGAAAAGAACCAGATGGAAAAGGCTACAAATTACATGCTCCTATTTATATAATAGACAAATCTACACAACTAAGAAATAGATAATAGTTGCATAGGATTGGAGAATTTGAGGAGAAATAGGGAAGGACAACTAACAGGCATGTAATTTTTGGAGAGAGCTGATGAGAATATTCTAAAATTTCATCATAGTAATAATTTCAATATTCTATGAACATATAAAATGTGTAATAAAGTTTGATAAACTATGATATACAAATGATATCCCAATAAAGCTGTTTTTAAATTTTAATTATCTCAAATTCTTATTATTCATAAATAATTCATATTAAACCATGTTCTAGCTTATATGCATTTTAATGGAATGATACTTTCATAGACAAACTTTTTAATCTTTGATTTTACTTATTTTTGAAGCTTTATTGATTTATAGTTATCAACTAAAATTGCATTCATTTAAGATAATGTGATGCTTTGATATGTATAAACATTGTGAAATGATTACCATAAGTAAGCTAATTAACATATGCAGAATAAGAATTTAATTAATTTTCTCCCTGTCTACTCACCTGATCTCCTTTTTGAAACTCTATATCAATTGGTCTTTTCTGTTCACTGATCTGTCCAGGTGGTCCAGGCGGGCCCTGAAGACCTTGCTCACCCTATTTTTAACATAAAATAAAACAGTGATATTTCATAATCCACCATAGACAATAATACAATATGTATGCTATATCGATTGCAAGAGGCAAAGGAAGGAAAAAGTTAGTTTAAATACCCAAGGCAAAATGTAAAGGTTGAACAATCAATTTTTTACTCACCTTTTCACCCTTGGGTCCTTGGAAATTTAAGCCCATATTCCCCTGAAGAAAGAGGTTTCAGTTTAAAATCTCATAGGCAATAAGTAAAAGAATCTGCACTGAATAAAAGACAAGAAGAGAAAGAAAATTACCTTTGGTCCTGGTGGTCCCGGTGGGCCAGGAGGGCCCTAAGAGATACAGAAAAGGAAAAGCTATTATATTAATATCTTTATTTTAAAAGTATTTTGTTTCATAAAAAAGATTTCATACTAAAGATTGAAAGATTTCTTCAAAAATACTTTTTTTTTGTTTGTTTTGCTTTTGGCTAGGGATGTAATGATGGAAAAAGACTTACCTACAGTGCAATCCTCAACAGGGCAAAAAATATATATATACTTCTGCTTTCTTTTCCTTTACTGATTTTTAGTCAGAGACACACACTTATACTAATTAAAGCAAAGTAGAAAAACATAAAAAAATTCTGATGACAGGATAGGAGTGGCCAGGGGAGAAAGTCAGGATGTGTAAAGGAGAAGGGTAGCACCAGTGGGAAACAAGTCAATAAAAAAGTTAAGGTTAACAAACATTTTTCTGTTAACAGAACGATGAGTAAATTTAGATGCCCTAAAGCAATGAATTCTAGTTGAAAAAAGTATGTATGTATGTATTTATTTATTTATTTTTGGCGGAATAGCAAAGTAATTTTATTGAATGATGAAAAACTAAAGTGACAAGAAGTATGGATAGTAAACAATAATCATTAAGTTCTCCTGGAATTCTACTTCTTTTCTTTTCACTTTTAAGCCAAAAACATAAATTTATAGACTATTAGCTAATTGCTTGTTGTTCCTTTGACAAAACTGCATAGTTTAGCAGCTACACAACATTAAATATCTACATTTTTGAAAAGCCCTGAAAATTAACATAACAAGAGGAACAAAAATATTTCAAGTAAGGAGACGTATCTCAGTAATATACTTAACATACTAAAAACACTGGGTTTGAACCTTAGCACTGAAAAGAAAAATAAAATTAGATCACAGCAACTTATCCCTTACTTTTCTACTATAAATTTATATATTAGAACAACAGTAACAGGCTTTGCATTTCAGTAGCTGTGTTTAGGGGACACAGGAAGCAATCTTTGTGTTTATCCACCTGGTACGATGAACAGCAAGATGAGTGCATGTGTGCAAAAAAGGTAAACCTTGGACTTTAATTCACATAATGCTCCAACTAACAGATTTTATGCGATTACCTGAGCATCACAGAGGGTAAAATACACCCACACCACTGGTCTGTTATGAAAACATGTATTTTATCATAATGGAATGTGGGTGTGACTTCCAGCAGCTGTGTTTGAGTAAAGCAAAAAACCATCTGTGCATTCATCTACTTGGCGGACAAATGGATAAGTACATAGATGAGCTATAAAGTAGCAGTGGGTGAGTTTTACCCATGAAATGCTCATTGCTAAATTTCTGTGCATTTAAGATCTGGGTTTTTAAAAAACTTTTTTATTGTAGAAATAACCCAATTTAATACAACAGCACATGAAAAATCGGATTTGCCAATTAGAGATCAAAAGCCAATCATCAGATTACTCATGAATGGATGACAAAGATGATAATGACTTTGACATTGGTCATGTGAGCCAAAATTCCTGTAACAATGGAATGGAGCAAGAATTGATTGATACACAGGAAATGCAGATCTCCTTGATTCCCATGACAAAGAAAATGACAATGTGCATGCATATTTGACTAGTCAAAATAGTGCACAATGGTCACACAACCAAATGAAAATGACCAAAAATCTAGTGAGGTAGGGAGGCAAAGACAGGAGGACTGCTGAGTTCGAGGCTTGCCTGGGCTACATAGTGAGCTCAGAGCCAGCCTGAACTACAAAGCGAGACCCTGTCTCAAAAAAAAAAAAAAAAAAATCTAGTGAGGATCTTGGCAGGTGTAACGCCTACTGGAGAAAATGTCAGAACTGCCATTCAATGTTGGAAATTGTAACAGAAAAAATGCAACAAGTTGTGAAATATACAAAGGATAAAATACAAGTAAAATGCTCTTTGTGCACAAATGACCATGTTAAAAATATATTTATTATGACACATCACTAGCTGAATTAAAAGCATTCATAGCTCTGGTATACTTACCAGGGATTTCTCACAGTAATTCCAAGAATGTTAAAGACTTATGCAAAAGGGATGGGTCAAAATATAGCATAAAATTTCATGCACTTGTAGATGCAAAGACTTACTAGTCTCTCAATTGAGAAATTTATCCTGGAATTCAGCCACCATGTCCTTATTCATTTAGTAATAAACCGAAAAAAGTTTAACACACTCATTGCTTCCATCTCCCAAACTAATTGGAATGTGACATTTGACAACAGATTTACCTGTTTCCAATCAATGTTACATTTGCTAACAGAGCACAAGTTGACCAGCACAGGAACTACATGCAGAATAAAGCAGGAATTCTAAATGAAAGGTTGTGATTTCAAAACAGAGAATTTTATAGTAAATCTTTGGAATTCCAAAAGGTTTACATTGGCCTCATATATGGCAAAGAAAAACAACTGGGTAGAAAAAGAACAACCAAAGTTCTTTTATCAACATTGCAACATAACAGAAATATTGATAGGGAAACCTTGATAAAAAGAATCCCTGAGATGAAAACTTTTTATGACAAAAGCAAAAGCCAAGTAGATGTTGTTGATGTGTTACACAGCTACTATATTGTCACTCAAAACACAAAGCATTTGCCAGTTGTTGTGTTTAAGACAATCTTAAACATGTGTGGTATAAATAGTTTCATAGTTTACAAAGAAAACAGCAAGTGTAAAATATAATGGAGCCAGGCATGGTGGCTCATGCCTGTAATCCCAGCACTTGGGAGGCAGAGACAGGAGGATTGCTGAGTTTGAGGCTTGCCTGGGCTACATAGCTGAAGGCCAGCCTGAACTATAAAGCGAGACTCTGTCTCAAAAAAAAAAAAAATACAATGGAGAAATTTTCTTAGATTGGGATTGGAACTCATAACAGATTAGAGAAGAGAAAAAAATGAAATATTTCTTCCCAGAGAAATTCACAAAAAATTGTAGAGCACACTGGTGAACTGATAGGTGAACAGAAAGGTGCAACATCCCAAAGACATACCACAACAACAAGAAAACCAAAAAGCTGTCAACTGTGCCCTACAAGAAAGGACAGGAAAATACAATATATGTGCTATCAACGTAAGGGATAATTATACATGGGGCATGCAGCTTTCATGTGTGAAGACTGCCTTGGGTTTGACAGAGAATCAAAGATTATTTCTGTGGTAGGTTTTTGTTTGTATTTCCATTGTATTTTACATAGATTTTTATTTCTGGTATTATCTTTTAGGTTTTGTGAGGAAGTACACAGCTGATGTAAAAAATGATGATGTCTACTATAAAAACTTGCTATATATTTAATATTTTATTTTACTGATATTTTATTTTCCTGCAAAGTATATGTTGTGCAATATAGAAGGAAGCTCCTGACAAAGTAGGAAGAGAAGTTACAGAAAGGCCTGACACATAGTAAAGGAAAGCTAAACACATAGGCTACCAGTATAAGTGAGACATGTCCATGGAACTGTAGTTGTCATGTGTGAAGACTGCCTTGGATATGAAAATTGAAGCAAAGACTATTTCTGTAGATCTTTCCTTGTGTTTACATTGTAGTTCACATAGGAATTATTTCTGATGTTATTTTTAGGTTTTTTAAACAAGTACACAGCCGATGTGAAAATGTTGATGTTTATTCTAAATGCACAAAATGTATTAAGAATTTAACATTTTATTTCATTGATATTTTATGCACTTGTTAACTACATTCTACACAATATAATACAGCAAGACCAGTGATGTATCTAGTATGTCCTACTAAAAGGTCAGGAAAGCAAAACACATGTCCTGTCAGTGTAAGTGGCATGTGTACGGAACATGCTGCAGTCATGTTCAAAGACTGCTTAGATACAATAAATAAAGTAAACATTTTTTTGTAGAGTGCTATTGGTGTTTTCATTGTAGTTCACATAATTTATTTCTGTTATTTCTAGACATTGTACAACAAAAACAGTTGATGTTAAAAATTTTGATGCATTTTATGAATACTTAATAAATATTAAAAATTTAACTTTTTTGATATTTTTCCTATTATGTACTCAATGCTTAATGTAATGAAATCCATAAAATTAAAATTAATAATTCATCATTAAAATGTTTTAAGTAAGTGTGGGTGTTATATACTCATATTTCTGTGTCTTTATAACAAAATTTGTGTTATGCTCCCCATTAAATCTTGACTTTTATGTAGAGCGAACATTGTCTACCATATCATCAACCAACATTAAATATAAAAAATATAGTTATGTGAATTCAAAATGAATTATAATTTCAAGTATTATGAGTAATACTAATATTTGTGAAAGGAGTTGGAAAGAAGACAAAGAAATAAAATGACAGAAGAAGCTTACCAATAAACCTGGTGGTCCTGGAGGACCAATTGGCCCAGGTACTCCCATTGGACCAGCTGGGCCCTATAATAAAAGGATTAAAAAAAAGGATGAAAGATGGAACAAAAACAATATACAAACTCCAAACTACAGCCTCTCTTACAAAGAATAAAATGCACAGAGTTTAAATATAAGTGGTCACCAGAATTCTGTTTTACTATTTGTAACTCTGCAGTATTGTAAGTAGAATTTAAAAATATATACAAATAAAAGGATTAAATAATAATAAAGGAATTTTACAGTTGTAGAAAAAATGTAGGACAAAGACATAAGAAAATCTATACAACAGAGCAATAAAGGTATACAAATAATTATAGGGATTTTTGCTAGAAATCAGAAGGAAAAGGCTACTACTTCTAAGGAAGCATCTCTTATTTTAAAATGAGATTAAAGACACAGAACTGAGAATAACAGACAAATGATAAAGGAATGATAAAAGTGTTATGGAATACAACTTGACATCTTCACTACTTGAAAATTTGCATGCCTTGCAAACCTGTACTTCTGTTCCTATGTATACATCCTATATCATTTTATAATGAAACCAATTTTAATATGCTCACAAATGGAAAGTCATATGGAAGTAAAAATGACTGAACTAGAGCTACATACAGTAATATGTATGAATCTTGTATGAAATAAAAAAGATAAATTGCACAAAATTATATAAATATATTATTTTATAAACCTAAATTCAATATTCTTATGCTTAGGAACATTTGTATATAGAAGAAGCTATTTTTAAGAATCCATAGAAGACTCTGGATGGTAGATGTGTCTTATAGACAGTCACATAAGAATGTGATTGTGGGGGCTGGAGATTTAGCTCAGTGGTTCCCACACCTGCCTAGGAGGTGCAAAATCCCTGGTTTGATCAGTAACCACATACAATACCAGGTGTGGTGATTCACACCCACCAGCAATCAGTACCACATACCACAAATGCCAGGTTTGGTGGCTCAAGCCTATAATCCCAGCACTTGGGAGGCAGAGGCAGAGGCAGAGGAATGCTGAGTTTGAAGCTTGCTTGGGCTACATAGTGACCTTAGGCCAGCCTGAACTACAAAGTGAGACTCTCTGTCTAAAAAGAAAAAAAAAAAGAGCGTGATTGCTAAACAAAACACAGATTCATTCAAAACTATCTGTAATATTTTAATATTTGTCAAGTGTCATGTTGGGTTTATATGTGGTAATTTTATATTTTTACATTCTCAAAAATAGACCCATGCCCCTTCGGAGTCAGTTTCGAGCCCTCTGTACACTGGAATCCATAGCCTGTTTTCTATAGTTATTATTTTACAATTCCTAGGCCTTCATAAATATGTCAACATAAACTTTGTAACTTTTGGGGCCAGAGATTTAGCTCAGTAGTTCTAGTGCCTGCCTAGTAAAGAGCAAGGTCTATGGTTCGATCCCCAGTAACCACATATAACCCTACCAGGCATGGTGCAGCAATCAGTATCACAAACCATAGTGCCAGGCATGGTGGCTCATGCCTGTAATCCCAGCACTTGGGAGGCAGAGGCAGGAGGATTTCTGTGAGTTCAAGGATTGCCTGAGCTACATAGTGAGCTCAGGGCCAGCCTGAACTACAAAGCGAGACCCTGTCTCAAAAGAAAAAAAAAAAACTTTTTAACTTTTATTATGTAGTTTCTTTAATTTCAGGTCACAGTACGTATCAGGAAGTAACATTTTAAGTGCTAAAAATACTGTATATTATAGATATTGCACAATTTATATATACTGCAAGTACATATGTTGATGAACATTTGCCACACACAGAAGTTTCTATAAACAGTGGTCAGAAAGATAAAATTACAGTTTATTCAGATTCTTGCTGGTGCAAATACTTTTACTTATAGATAGAAGATATGTGCAAAGTCTAGCAAACATGACATGATTTCTATGACTAAAATAGCATGAAGGTTTGAGGAGCTATGTGATCTTATTTAATCACAGAGCAAAGAAGAAAATCTCTTGATGCTTACTTGTATTCCAGGAGGACCTGGATATCCTGGGTTACCCTTTGGTCCTGGCAGTGATGACACAATTATACTACCTGGTTCCCCCTAAAAGACACACACAAATAGATGTCGTAACAGTTATTAAATGTGAAAATTGGTAAGAGCACAAATAATGATCTGACAATTCAATTTGTCACAAAAATATAGTGAATATTAAAGTAGCTGAGTAATTCAATGAATAAATGTACCTTTTAAAAGAAAAGGAGGAAAAAGCCAGTGCACTTGAGTACAATAAGTTTACCAAGAACCTATAATTGTGATGGCAAACCTTTTAGATCTTTCAGTGATACAACAGCCTGCTAAATCATGCATGCCACAAGTTCACCAATCTGGCCTATAATATATTCCACTGATTACTGATTAAAATATTAAATATTAAGTACTTGCCAAAAACTGTGTTTAGCTCTGGATATTGAGTAATGAAGAAAATAAAGAAGGTTGTTGTTTCCCGAGGACAACCATATAATAAGGAAATGCAGGTCATAATATGTAAACAAATATTATCATAATTTGTCAAGGACTATAAAGAAAGGCAACATGGTACAGTGAATTATACACACATAGTGAAGAAAGTTACTTTATCATGAGTAGTCAAAGAAAGACAACCTGTGAAAATAATACTCAGTTTGACACCTGAAGGACAGTAAGGGTCCAGACAGTTAAAGATGGGGTAAGGGTGACAAAGTATGTACAAATTACCCCAAAAGCAAAGAGTTTGTTCATTGCTTTTCTGATTATACTTTCAAATAATGGACTGCAGAATGGTATGAGTAGTGAGCCCAGGAAAGAGTGGTTTAGGATAGAAATTAGGCAAGGACCAGGACCAGTACATGTAGGTCTTAGAAGCCATGGAAAAGAATGTGGACTTTATTTTAGACACATAGTGAGAAACTTTTGAAGATTTATAAGCAGGGAGGTTAAATCATTGATGTACATTTCATAATGATTATTCTTGGTTGCTTCATAATTAATCAGGTGGTACGTGGGGGATAAGAATGAGAAAAGACTAGTTCAGAGGCTATTGCAGAATTTTGAAAGAGAAATTACAATTACTGTGGTGACTGGAGATGGAGAAAAATCGATGAGTTTAAGATACATTTGCAAGCAAACAATGGTTTTCCAAGGAAGAAGAGAATGAGTAAGTGTGTGAAATCATGAATGGTGTGGACACTTTCAGTCTGTGTAAAAGTGAACATATATTGATGAAAACTGCAGATATAGGGTATCATAGAAAAGAAGTATTTTAATTTGGTTAGGCATTTATTTGAGTGTCAGGGAGGTATTTGTGTAAAAATGTTAAGGGGGCATTTGAACACATGCGTCTAACTCAGAAAAACCTGATCTGAACATATAAATGGGGGTATTCAGTAATCATAGTCAATATTATATTATTAATAATATTGTTGGCATAGAAGACAGAAGAGATCAGGACTATCTCTTGATGCCTGCTGGACAGAACAGAATGAGCTTGCACTGAAGGCTACAGAAAAGTCAGATGCACAGGAAAGGAGACTGTCATAGAAAAGGGAACTTCTAAAGACAGAATGATGAACTGTATAAAAATGTAATAAGTTGATGAATGAGGGAGGTCAGAAAAAACACTTAAATCTGATATACACACTATTAGTACATCAGCACTGAGAATGGCAAAGTCATAAGAGCAGAGGAGACTGCTCAAGAAGAGCTTCTACATTTGTATCTGCACAATTTCTAGAGGCATCCATTTTTGAGACAGTCTAATTAATTAGCTCTTCCAAATACGTTATTCACAATGTTTACACTCTCAGCATGAGATGCTTACCTTCATACCTGGGATCCCAGGAGGTCCCTATTATTAAAAAGAAAATAGATTATTTTATATATTTAAGAGAATACAACATTTTTAAAAGGATACAAATGCAATAAACTAATGTAAGATGATTTTTGAGTATGACATGTTTTAGGATGCTAATGATAAAATTTACATTGAATATTATAGAACCCTTGGTTTCTCTGAGAAGATAGCTGTTAATTTCTTTTAAAAAAAATCTGTCTCTAGTTCATTACTTTAAAATATTCTGTTTTGTTCCACATGAATGCACTGAGTTCATTCTCTATACTTCTGCTTCTCTATAATCAAGTTTTACAACTTACTGGAGGACCCTGTAAACCAGGAAAACCGGGACTCCCTGGAAATCCACGTTCTCCCTAAAAGAAGTTAAAATAAAGATCATAGAGAAACAAGAAACAAAGAATGTATCAACAACAATGATTTATTGAGACTTCTATAAAAGCCATTTTGAAATGTAGCATATTGCCAAAAATTTATTTTTTTCACTTTCTAGTTATTTCAAATATCAACTGCCTTTACCAAAACAACCTAAGATACCTTTGTCCCTACTTATCCATACCAATCAGAAATAAAGAAAAAAATTTCTAACCTAGTCATTTGCTTCTGACAAATCCATTTTGATACCATCACACCAGATTCCTGACTCTCCTGACATTCAATAGTTACTGATTTGCCCCAATTTCCTGCCTATTTTTATATAGATTCTTATTTTAACTCCTCTATTATATTTTTTCTTCTATTGTGAACTATTTCAAATTATTTTTGCAAAGGAGAAAATATGGTTAGAAAGAAGGGCATTAATATCATCAAGAGAACAATAGCAATAGTTTTTGCAATTGCATATCATTATGTTTTCTAGGCATTCAACTTTTCTCACTTACTAATAAGGACATTTGGTTTAGAAATCAAAAGCTAAAATTGCCGAAGAACCCCAATGTGTCCTTCTTTCAAATATCTACACGCTACAGTAATCCTAAAAACAATCACATCAGAAAGTTTAAAAAGAGTGAAATTATGAAGCCTGTGTGCTTGTGCATCACTGTCTCTTGCCGTTGCTACTTTTTACATATGAAAAAAGTAGACCCAGAGAGGAAATAGCCTGTACATCAAATTTAGAAGACAGATAAAAAGAACTCATACAATGTAGCTCTAACTCCAGGATTCACAGTGAGAAATATAAGAAAATAATCTAATCTGAAAGTATAGGTAATAAATCCATTTAACTGTTTAAAATTTATTGCTCACATAATTGGTGGCCTAAACCAAAAATCATTACATCTACTAAGGAATTGTTAAATAAAAGGAAAATAAATCCCTTTAATCATAAAACATTCTGTACATATTGTAACTACATTTGGGCTTCAAATTTAAAACTTTCTCTGGTGGTCTGTCTGTTGCTTAAGGCATGCTGACATAAAAACCCCACATAATCAAATAAACAGAACAGGCAGGAGAATATAAGCCATTTCCAGGCCAGCCTAAGCTACATAATGAGTTTGAGACTACCTTGAACTACAGGAAAACCCTGTCTCAAAACAAAAAGCACTTAAACATGAAATCTGTCATTCAAATTCCTATTAGTCCTTTGCTACAGGTTTCTCTAGGTGAAAGAACACAAATAAGTCTCACAAATAGAAACATTTTTGATAAAGGTTCACCATAGCTTGGTGACATACTGAGGTAAAGAGAATTGCATTGTCTTCAAGTATGTGCTATAGTATTATTAGAAATACAGCCACTGTAACACAAAAGTTTCCTAAAGGTATTTTAAATATGTGCCCTAATATAAAGACTGGCATATGTCATTATTTAGATAATATAGGGTGCTTCATAAGTAGTTTCAGTGTTATGTGCCAAATGGAAAATGCTGACAATAATAATATGCTGCATTAGCCTAAAGGACAAAGTGAAAAGTGATTGGATAAGAACTGAGACTATAATATGTAAGTCAGTAAGAATAGTAGATTGCTCCCATTTTTTCTTTCTAATCTATCACTTTATAAAAAAACTCATTTAACTAAAGACAAAACAGTAGGTCAGGGGAAAAATATTTGCCATATCTAAAGATTTGTTTTTCTTTTCAAACTTTTCAATCCATTGTTTTGGCTGATGGAAGAGAATTTCCAGTTTTGTACTAAAAGCTTTAGCAAGTCCAAAAAATTAAAACATGAAATATTTCAAAAATTTAAATTGTACCTAGCTTTTCTGAAAAAGGAAAAATAAATAACTTTCCCCTTAATTTGGGGACTGTTACAGGGGAACTGAACCGCAGACCTTCACGGTGAACTACATCCCCAGGCTCTTTTATTTTGAGACAAGATCCTGCTAAATTGTTTGGGTTAGGCTAGAACTTCTGATCCTCCTGCCTCAGCTTTCCAGAGTGCTGGGATTAAAGACATGCATCACCACACCTGGCTCCATGCTGTACTCCTAACAACTGATATAGTATTTGAAACATATATACTTAATTCTTTTTTTTAATTTCTTTTTTTTTTTTTTTGAGACAGGGTCTCGCTTTGTAGTTCAGGCTGGCTCTGAGCTTACTATGTAGCTTAGGCAAGCTTTGAACTCAGCAATCCTGTCTCTGCCTCCCGAGTGCTGGGATTACAGGCGTGAGCCACCACACCCGGCACTTAATTCCTTTTTAACTCTCATCTTCCTTTGCATCTAGACAAAAAGATTTGTAAGTAATCTTTAACCAATGCAATATGCCAGCTAATTACACAAGCTTAAAGAAATTATGGGTGTTTAATATACAGTACTGAAAATGTTAAGTCTGAACCTACTGTATGTCCTAGGCATAAAGCCACCATATCTCAGTTTCAACATTCATTGCATTGATTTCCTTAACGTGTTAAGTCTATTGCTTATTAAGGATCATACCTAATATTAAGTTAAAGAAATCTCACCTTGGTTCCGTTGCATCCAGGGATCCCTTGAGGACCAGGGGCTCCATCGTGGCCTGGCATTCCCTTTGCAAAAGGATGTGACACATACATGACATGTTCTACATTACTTCATAAGAGTATTATATATTTAATTATTTATTTGCAGTGTTGGGGTGGAATCCAGGGCCTCACGCATGCTAGGAAAGCACCATACTGAGTTAGATCCCAAAGAGTAAAGGGATTTTAAAATAAAAAGCGAGATCATACTTACAGGAAGACCTGGTGTCCCTGGAAATCCAGGAAGTCCAGGAGGACCCTATAAGAGGAAATAATGTCCTTGAAACAAATGACAACCAATAGTAAAACTGCTACCCTGCCTATGGATATTGTGGAAATTTTATTTAGGGTTCTTGAAGGTAGAAGACTACAGGCGTCCTGAACTCACACATTGATGCAGGATATTTGTCCAAACCATCAGGTGTGTGGCTCCTGTTGAGAAGGTAAAGAAACTACACAAAACTGATTGCAACTTTAGTGAGCTAGAAACTAGATGAAGCTCAGAAATGTTGGCATTTAGAAACTTAAATAAAAGAACAGATAACACACTGTTACACTGGACTAATGAACATTAAATGAGGAAGGAAAAATTCCCTTAAGGTGATAAAAAAATATTCTTGTGAGCACAGACCTTGCTATTGTAAAGAAGCAAAGTCTGCACAGAAAGGAGATGTGACTTCAGGTCAATGGCAGTGTTGCCCTGTTTTTTCATGTTTCTATTTTTTTTGTTGTTGTTGGTTTTTACATGTGTGCTAGAGATTGTGGCTGGTTTTACCCACTGCCTCAGGAATGAGCTCCTGTATAACTTATGACCCCCCCAGGTAATCCCAGTATTGGCATACAGAGAAAACCAACTGCCAACAATAACTAAATCACCTAAGGCTATAGTAGTGAAGTCAGTGACAACAGCGGCATCAAATATCAACTGGGTACTGAAAAATCCTAAACATCATGCATGAACTGCCCTTAACCAGAGCTATGAGGTTTATGATTATAGGAAGATACTTCGGTCAACCAGATATTGATCTAAAGTAATCTAGGTCACTCATTTCTGCTGGATATAGGTGATGGTACAAGAGTTCAAGCACACCACTGGACTAAATGCCATTTAATTCAGGTCCACTTCCTCTGATGATTGTACCCGCCAAATCTGGCCTTCCACTGCAGATACAGGTTCCAAAATCTACAGAGATCCCCAAAGATCCCTGTTGAGCTCTTGCTCTCTCTAAGCCTGTCTCGCAAAGCTGCCTCACACAGTCTCTGTGGTAAGGTATTACATCAGTCCTAGTGTAACTCTCTTAAGTATTGGTCCTGACTTCAATCAGGTCAGTGTTTTGGTGTCACCTATGCTGCCCTGGGCTGTGGAACCCCAGAAACAAAGCTGGCTGGGATTTGGTAGTTTGGCCACTCTCCTCTTGTCTCCTTCAAACTCCAGTGAGTCCTGGGGCAATGTTAAAGATAGCAGGCTGGGATGGGCAAACCCTCTCTACTCCTGTGGCTGGTGGTGGCCTTCAAACTAAGGGTTTTGAGTTTCTTTTCTGTCCCTTCCCACACCACTCTAATAGCATACCAGATATGATATAAGTAATGGAAGTCATATAGCAAAAAGAATGTTTTAATATTCATGTAAGATGTACATGTGCTAAATTGTTGGAGATCGAATGTTTGGAATGTTTAGTTATTTTGAGTAAGAGGGCCTTATTAATATATAAAGACAAAATACCAGAGAAAATGGGACCCTAAAGATAATGCTGTTTAACTCCCTAACATAAAGAAACTTAAGCTCAGAAAAGTTAAGTATGCTCTCTGAAAAAAACAGTAGTAGTTTAAACAATAGTTTTCTTTTAATTCAAAAAAATCCGACTGTGTCAGTTGTATATTAACCTAAAAGCTTCTGAGAAATAAATATAATGTGACGTGTACTTCAGTTTTGAGATGCATCTTCATTTTTCAGAGTTTTAAAAATTGAAAAATCATGTATGTTAGTACTGAAGACATGTTGCATTCTTCCAAAAGTAGCTGTTCTTTAATGAAGTGGTTTAGACTAAACTTACTCTCAAGGTACACAAAAAATGTATAATATCTATATACGATACAATGGAAGGTTACACAGTTTGAGGTGGCCAGCCCTCTGAATTTCAGCAGGTTGAGATAATCACAATGCTTGGAAAGGTTTAGTTTAAATCAATTATATAATACAGACTTTTAAGAAACAGGCAAATTGTTAATAGCACTTTCATTTCTTTGACTATCAGCTACTTTTACAATCTCTTGTATGTGTTTAAATAGACATCAAATTTGTAGAAATGACTATCAAATTTACTAAATAAAATCTAACTCTAGGTGTATACCATCTCTTAAATGTAACTTCTGAAAGACATTTTCTTACTACCTGTCAACATGTTATTTCCCAGTTGTCTCATGTTTCATTTGTTGTTTTTGGTTTTCTTTTTTTCTTTCTTTTCTTTTTCTTTTTCTTTTTTCTTTTTTTTTTAGACAGAGTCTCACTAGAGTTCAGGCTGGCCCTAAACTCACCATTTAGCCCAGGCTGTCCTTGAACTTTCCACAAACTTCCTGCCTCTGCTCCTGAGTGTTAGGATTACACACATGCATTTTATTACCTGCTTCTACTAACAAAATTTCTGATATATAGTAAATATTTCTTACTCTGATTCCTTTTGGTCCTGATGGTCCTGGAATCCCAACATCACCCTGAAAAACACAATACATTTACATTTCCTTTCCTTCAAAAAAAGTCCTTAAACAACTAATTTTTTGTTATGAGACAAATTTTTGTAAACTTTTGTGATATTAGAAACATAAACACCCAAATAGGAAGTATTTATTATTGAGACTAACAGTACAGAGATAAATTAATGACCAAAAATAAGAAAGTCTTTTATTCAGGGAGAAGAAAGTTGCTGACAGGTAGAGGGAACTTTATATTTATAAAGTATGAATCATGTAAGAAAACAAGGATGAGATTAAAGTATAGATATCTCTCAAAATATGTATCTGTAAACAAATTAAGTCTGGGCAGTTTCCATATAATGTCAATCTGCTTGACATGCTGATAATAAAAACTTCATTCTAATACACAAATATGTGTGGTTCTCGAATTCACTGTTTTAAACCTCTCTTTTGTTTTATAAAGCATTTTCTATTGGCAGAGTTTAAGTAGGATTAGAAAGAACCATAAAAATGCATTTCCAGATTCTGCTGTCAACTCCATACAGAAGAAGGTACCCATATGCACGTTAATTTATTTATACATTTCTACTCACAGCAGAATTACTGAAATTCTTAAATTTTGTCTGTCATATTAACTATTCCCTTTTATAAAATGAATAATGAAAATATAATTCTGTTCCATGCAATGTAACATATTCACAAGTTCTAGGCATAAAGGCATAACTGCCCTGGGTGTGGGGTCTATTATTTTCACCAAATTTTACTTTCAAAAGTAATATACTAGTTCCACAAAAACTGCACTTCTAAGGAGATGAAAGCAAGTCAGATTCTACTCTAAAACAACTCAGACACCATTTGCTCAATGAAAAGCAAAACTTTCTCACTAAAGTAAGCAATAAAACAAAGATGCCTCCATGTTGTATTGGTTGTTTTAACAAACATGATTATATAAGAGAAAAAACTTTTATTTATCTATCTATATGTATGTATGTATCTATTTATTTATTCTACAGTAGTGGGGATTGAACTCACAACTTTGTGCTTTCAAAGCATCTAGTGGTGCCACTAAAATTAGAGGAATGATTATTAGAAAGATGGGACTGGCAGTGCTGCACAGTGCTATAAAATGTGCTGAACATGTGCAAGGCTTGGGTTTGGTCCCTGCAGCATATTAAAAAAAATTACATAAAAGTTAGAAGGGATGAAGCAATAATATCACTACTTAGAAAGTGATATAACTATATGTCTGGGAAAACCTCAAGATAATTAAGAAAAACTACGATAATGATTAGGATAATTCAGTAAAGTAACTGTACAAAAAACTAATATTAATAAATCAGTAACTTTTTTTTCTTCCTTTCTTGTTTTAGACACAGTCTTGCTATGTTGTCCAGGCTGGCCTTAAACTGCAGGGTTCTATAAATAACTTTCTTATCCCAAAAAGTATCAGAAGACATAGTGAAAAAATCCGGTTTCCTAAAAGCAAAACAATAAAATACTCAACAATAAATGTAGTAAGAAATACACAAGATTCACAAGAAGAAAAGTTCAAATCACTTCTAAGATTCACAAAAGATCTGAACAAATGAAAGTGTCTTATATTCTTGTATAACTGAATATAGCATAAAAAGTCAATTCTTAACTTTATAAATTTGATATAATAAAAAGAGAAATAATGAGTTTTTTGACTAGACAGTGTTTCTAAATTTCATATTGAAAAATAAATAAGCAAAAACACTGAGGAAAACATCTTTTTGTTTTGTTTTGTTTTGTTTTGTTTTGTTTTGTTTTGTTTTGTAGTTTAGGCTGGCCCTGAGCTTACTATGCAGCCCAGGCAAGCCTTGAACTCAGCAATCCTCCTGTCTCTGCTTCCTGAGTGCTGGGATGACAAGTGTGAGCCACCAAGCCAGGCATTTGTGGTATGTGGTACTGATTGCTGATGGACGTGAGCCACCACACCCAGTACTGTTGTGTGTGGTTGCTGGGGATTGAAACAGGGACCTTGCTGCACTAGCGAGGCAGGCGCCGGAACCACTGAGCCAAATCTCTGGCCCGGAAAACATCTTTTAAAAAAGATATTAAGAGAGAAGACAGTAGCCATGTCAGATACAAAAATATAGCATAAGGATTCAGTAAGTAAAACAGCTTGGTTTTAATATTTGATTAAACTGAAGAGCACAGCAACATTCAGGAAAAATATTAATATATTCATGTGAATTTGGCATTCCGTAGTCCCCTCTTGTCAGAGGAAGATATAGCCTGAAACTGAAGATGGACCCAAATCCTATGTACCCAGTGTTTTTTATTTTTTTATCCTATTAGTGCGTATCTATGATAAAGCTTAACTTATAAATTAAGACTGCAGCAACAGGCAATAATAAAATGAAAGAATAATAACAATATTACCACCATGAAGTTATTTATAATTTAGGAACTGCTAATTTTTTTTTTTTTAAGACAGAGTCTCGCTTTGTAGTTCAGGCTGGCCCTGAGCTCATTATGTAGCCCAGGCAAACCTCGAACTCAGCAATCTTCCTGACTCTGCCTCCCGATTGCTGGGATTATAGGCATGAGCCACCATGCCCGGCACTGTGGTATGTGGTACTGATTGCTGGTGGGCGTGAGTCACCACGCCCAGCATTTTATGTGGTTACCAGGGATTGAACTCAGGACTTTGTGCTTGCAAGGCAGGCACCAGAGCCACTGAGCAAAATCCCTGGCCCAAGGAACTGCTAATGTCTAGAATTTTCCATTTAATATTTTCAGACACTGATTGACCTAAGTATTTGAAAACATGGTAAGTTTAAAAAGATAAAGGAAGAATATATAATAAAAATGGGACTGCAAATCAATGGTGAAAATGATGTCATTAGACTATATGGAAAAACAAAATGTAGATCTTAAATGACAAGGTACCTACCAAACCAAAAATAATTTTTTTTTTTCCGGTACCAGGAATCAGCTCGGGCCCTGTGCGTCCAAGGTTGGCGTGGTACCACTTGAGCTAAATCCCCAGCCCCAACCAGACCAAATTCTGCATGAGGAGAATGCATATAAGAACTGAAAGCATCAACATATTAGAAGAAAATATTTGAGTTACATAATCACACAGTAGAGAACACTTTTTCTACTCAAAATTAACAAGATTTGGACAAAAAGATGCACAAAATGGACACATATAAATACACAAACCAAGCAAAATTAAATGAGAAACTAGGGGAAAGCAATGCAAACCACAGTTCAGTCAAAAAGCTAATTTTATAATGTATAATACAAAGTATGTTTTTCAAAAATAGTGAATGTTGCCTTTAGTTGTGCGGCCCTGATTTGCTGAATCAACTCAAAATATTTTACATTTTGTGCCCATTTTGATTTTTCAGAAAATCCACAAGTCAAAAGAGACCCAGATCTATTGAACAGGGGTGGATGGTGACACACTGTAACTTTTCTACAAGCCTCTCTTTTCATGGCATTCAGCAATGCCATTCTCCCTATTTTTGATCACACCTTGTACAGACATTCATGAAAGAGGTCTCTCATAACTGTTTTAGAAAGTTCCCAAAACAATATGAAATGTGCATGTGAAGTGAGAGGGACTACTTGAAGGGGGATTCATGGCAATGTATCTGTAATACACTTCTAAAACCTCAAATGCCATATATTTTGATGACCCCTTGTAGCTCAGTGAAATATGTAAATATCAAAAACTTGGTAAGAAATTGACAAATTATATAAATATATAGGTAAAAGACAAGAGAAAACTGTTTCTCAGACCTATAAAAAGCAATTTTTCCTTCATAAAGAGAAATGTAAATTAGAAAGTATACTGAAAGATTACTTTAGTATCATACTGATAAAAACCCAAAAGTTTCGTGGTAGTGTTGGCGAAGTTACAGTGAAATCAATCTTCTTGTGTATCTCTGAACCAAGGTGACACGATATAAATTTGAGAGGGGCAGCTTGGCAATATTTATAAAGACATGTACATATGTGTAACCTCTGATTTCTAGTAAAGCTACCTACATAGCTAATCACTTATTGGAGAAAACATATCTGATTGAAGTTATACATTTTACTATCTCTGTGTGTAGCTGCAAAGAAACTACCTAAATAATCCTGAATAAAGAACTGCTTGCTAAACTATGATTTTGCATACATAATAAAATACAGTAAAGTTATGAAACGTAATGAGAAAGGTCTGTGTATACTTATATAGCATATCTACAGCTGAGTGAAAAGCAAAAGTCAAACAATATGCTGCTATTTTATGAAGAGGGGCAAAACATGAGTATGTGACTCAATGACTAATGAACAGTAGTAGAAAGATTATTTTCATGGTATCAATTCTTTTTTTTTTTTTTTTTTTTTTTTTTTTTTTTTTTTT
>PVIC010025063.1:0-25576 GCA_004025085.1 Thryonomys swinderianus
TACACTCTGCACAGTCATGTACTATACATAGCTCTTCTCCTGGGCAAGGCCCCATTTACTTGTGAGCCCACGTCGTGACCACGGTGCTCCATCTGGGCGGGCGCAGTGAAAGACCACCGTACACCTTCCCACACGTGTGGCTGACGGGCGTGTGAGTGCCCTGCGGACAGGAAACCACTCTTCTGTTCACTAAGGTCTTTCCTGTGCTTGGAATAGTGTTTGACAGATACACAAGCTGAATAAATATTTTCTAGAGAAAGAAGGAAGCAAAGAAAGGAAGAAAGGAGAGAGGAAAGGGGCAGAAGGAAGGGAGAGAGGATGTTCCATTTATCTCTTTTTAAATTTGAATCTTCATTGGTACACTATATATATATATATATATTATGATCACATACAATATTGAGAATTTGTATCAGTATATGACACAATTTCTCATTTTTTCTACTCCCCACCCACCCTACAACCCCTCACGCCTATATGCCTCAGCTTTGTTTCCCTCTTTTTACCATCATATTTTTCTTCCCCTTGTTGTTTATCCCTATGCCCATTTCTCAATCCCAACTTGAAACTATACTACAAAGCCACTGTGATGAAAATGGTATGGTATGCCAAAGTAACAGACCTGAGGACCAATGGAATAGATTAGAAGATCCAGAAACTACTCCAGATACACTAAGCCACCTCACCTTTGACAGAGGAGCCAAATATTCTCAGTGGAGGAAAGACAGCCTCTTTAATAAATGGTGCTAGAAAAACTGGGCTTTAACTCACCAAAGATTAGAGCTAGATCTGTTTCTTTCACTGTGTACTAAATTAAAATCAAAGTGGATTAGAGACCTAAACATTAAAACAGAAACACTAAGCCTTCTGCGAAACAGGTTAGGTAGACCTCTTGGAGACACTGGATTAGAGAAAGACTTTAGGAACAAAACCTCTATAGTATGAGAACTAGCAGAGGAAATCAACAAATGGGATCTCATCCTATTAAAGAGCTTCTGCACAGCAAAAGAAACAACCATCAGAGTGAAAATGACAACCAACAAATTGTTCCATTAACTTTAATGAAGTATATACATCAAGATCAAATTTGTCAGATTTTTGTGATTCACAATTTCCTTCTGATATATCTGAATCACTATACATATTTGCAGTTAGGAAAGAACTTTGTAGTGTAGAAAATATTTAGCCTTAAGTAACTTTTAAGTAACGGAGGTTTGGAAAATAAGTTGGCTTTTCTCTGGAAAGTCTACAAAACGACTGATAAATATTTTAAATGCGAAGTTATTCTCTGTCTGAGTGTGTTACGGTGCAGTCCACAGTTCAGGTCACTCTGGTGAACACATGTATCTCTGCTGACGGTTTGGAGAACGCTCCGCTGTGGGCTTGGGCACCGCTGACAAAGGGCCTCTAAGTCGGAGATGAGTTTACGGCAGAACTTCAAGGAAGGGTCGCTTCTTTTATAATCTCCCCACTGCAGGAACAACCACACTGCTTGCTCTTCAAGCAAATGCTAAAAAGCTGCTGCCAGATTTGCATCCAAGAAAAGTACGAAAATGAAAGCAGCATTGATGTTTTTAAGTGTGTTACTATAAAATAAAAAGATGAATAATTCATACTCCAAATTGTGTATTAAATCTATTATCCTATTGGCAAATAAAAAGCTGGACCTGGGACCACTGGCATGATAAATTGGTTTCACTGAAAAAATACATTTTCCACATATAGAGAAGATGACATTTACAAGAAGAAATGTTGGAAATCTCCAGGAGCAAACCACCTTTCCCCTTCACCCCTAAGGACAGGGAAGGGTGTTTGTGCTGAGCGTTTTCTCTGGGGAAAGGTCTGCCCGTCTCTGTCGGCTTCGGGGTCTGCGCTGCCTGTGAATCTTCTGAATCTCGGTTTCGCTCTTCCGGTCGCGGACAGTGCAGCCGGGACACAGGTGGCCCTGGCGAGCGGTGGGCAGCAGAGCATGGCTGCAGGTTCCCTGTGGTCTGCTGGGCTCGGGGCACAGCGGCTGCGAAGCGCCTGCCCCTCGGCACGGCCAGCTGGGCGGGAACCTGGGCCCAGGACCGGGACGCAGGTGGGAACCGCCGGCGCCCTGCTGCCAGTCCTCCCCTCCCAGCAAGCGCGAGCACCCCGGCCCGCCCTGACGTCTCCTGCCCAGGGGCTTTCGGACTTGGGGCTTCCTTTTGTTTGGGAGACCTTTGGGGGAGACTAAAATAACTCCTCTGCGAGAGGGCAGCTGGCACGTGGTCAATGTGTGAGACTACCTCACAAGAGAAAAGCTAGTTTAATAAGAGAAAAGTCTGTTCCAGAATTAGTCTGCTCTAGTAATTAACTCATTCTTTGTTGTCAAGAGCAATATGAGATGTTTATTGTTATACAGATGGTCATATAGCATCACTCATCTTTATTAATAAATGCCTCTAGACCCTTAGCTACGATACCTGTAATGTACATTTTTTTTTTTTGAGACAGGGTCTCGCTTTGTAGTTCAGGCTGGCCCTGAGCTCACTGTGTAGCCCAGGCAAGCCTAGAACTCAGCAGTCCTCCTGCCTCTGCCTCCCGAGTGCTGGAATGACAGGCGTGAGCCACCGCCCGGCACTGTGGTATGTGGTATTGATGGCTGGAGGGCATGAGTCTCCACGCCCAGCATTGTATGTGGTTACCAGGGATCGAACTCAGGACCTTGAGCTTGTGAGGCAGGCGCCGGCATCACTGAGCTAAATCTCTGGCCCACCTGTAATGTACTTTGATAGTCAAGGACAGTCGCACGCCAGTTTAAGGGCACACCGGTGAGGAGGTTGTGGGCTTGTTGCGTGCTGCGGGGACCATCCGTCAGTGTTCTGCCGCCTGCTCCTCCCAGCTTCTGAGCGCTCGTCAGCCCCAGAAGGACTCATTAGCCTCGGTTCCTTTCCATCCTGAGTCCCAGCGCTTAGAGCACTTTGCAAATAATGACTTGAACTTGGGTGAAAGTTTCTGAAACATGCTGAAGATCAAACCAATCATCTAATATCAAACATTTCCAAAGACAGGACCTGGAAGTAACATCTATTTCTAAAACACCTATCATGAATTCATTAAGAGATTATGTGGTAATTACACCCCAGACAATACATCTGAGGGAAATAATTCAGAAGTAGCAGAGGAAGACAAGTAACTTGGCATTTGCTATGCACAGGCAGGTGTGTGTGTGTGAAGAATGCAGAGGGTAAGAAAACTGGCAAAGGGAGAATTATCAAAATAATTAACAGTTTCTTTATGTTTCTTTCTGCAAACTAATTCCCACCTCACATACCACTCACTGAGCTGACTAAGAAATGTTATAGAGTAGAATTTATGTTCCAAGTATGCAAACAATCTAGCAAGTCCCTGTGATGAATGGTGACTTATGCATTATGTATCACAGATACTATTAATAAAAATACTACATTTCATACCTAGAACCCAGGGACAAGTTATACTTCAGGATTGCGTACTTGGGGACAGGAGATCATGCCTAGGCAGCAAGCTTGTTGACAAGGTCAGCGGAGAGACTTAGAGAGGCACTGTAGGCAGCTCAGTTACATATCAGTAATTACAATGCGCGGTCAGAGGGGTCCTGGGCTCTCAAAGAAGTCAGCACAAAATGAAGGCATCAGATCTATGGCTGAGGCACATGCGAAGAAGGCTGGGCTTCAAGACGAAGATACAGGCCAGGCTACATGTCTCCCTGCGGGATAAGCAGGCACTTAGAACTATGCTGTAACTAGCCCCCCGGCCCAGGAAGCCCAGGCAGACTTCAGTCACCAGGTGGGCGAACAGGGCGTCGGGACCCGTGTCTTCCCCCGGTGCCTGCGTCCTTGCCACGTGACTGTATTAGGCAGGCAGCGCGCTCCGAGCCTCCAGCTGATGCTGTCTGCCCACACCGCACCCCTCGACCTCGCTGTATAAATGGGCCTGCGGCCACGCCCTCCGGGACCCCTGCTATTCATCCCTCCTTAGGACTAATACGACTTTCCAAACTTCATCCTGCGGCTCCTACTTCATTCTTCAGAGCGGTGGGTCCGCGGACTCGGCACCTTGGACATTTACTAGGCTGGGGGTTGCGTTTCTCCTCTATCAAAGGAATGTCCCCGTCGAGGACAGGTCCCTTCTTCAGTTCTCCCGCCTGAGTCATGTTTCTTATTTAATCGAACAGCCGCATCGCATGCGTCACGTTTCTGGTTATCTCTGAGAGCTTTGAGGCTGCAGACCCTTTAGCTACCGACGTAGCCTCTGCTCAAGACAGTTCTTACTATGGAAGCTGCTCAGGTTCGGAAAGGAAAACAGCATTGTCTTTGTATCTAGCGATGGCTATGTAAGTGTATTGGCATTTCTCTCCTGCGCGCAAAATACACTTTCCTCAAGAGCAGCTCCTTTTTGAAGTCCCAGGAAGAGGAAGAAGCTTTTGTATGTGAGTTAATCATTTCCTTGTTAACCTTTTGCCGTCAGCCACAATGAGATTCCTTCTTCATATCGCAGCGGACCTCATCAGCGGGAATACGCTTTTATCTTGCCGCTTGGTCTTACGGGACCGGAGGGAGTTGGCACCGCCGGGGAATCATTAAAGAGATAATGGACAAATTATTTCCTCATATCTTCATTCAGACTTCTTTCCCCCTGGTGCCCGCCTCCTCCCGGGCATCAATCAGAATTATTCATCGAGCGCTGAGGGACGGGAGCGGGGGAGGGGCAGCAGAGGCTCCGAAGCAAGTAGGATTCAGACCTCGGGTGTTAGGAACAGACTCGGGGATCGTTTTCTCTCCGGCCCTGTCGGATTTAAAGAAGTTTGAGGGCCGTGCAGGGCGGGGCTTGCTTTTCCGAAAATCATGACTTGCAGGCGGTTTGCAATCTTGACACACTCAGCACTAGCACAGGTTGCGGCCGTAGCGAGGGCGCTTGTTTGTAGAATGGCTCTTTTTAAAAAGCTAGGTCGTGCGCAGACGCCTCGCGGTTAGTAATCAGGGCTGAGCATCCGTCTCGCTCTTGTTGGCAAAACAAAGACCCTGAGTAACGTAAAATCAAAAACTGCAACGCATCAGCCGCGCCAGCAGGGCCGAGGAGGGCGCGGGGAAGACGGGCTCTGCCCCCCGAAACACAAGGCCGCACTGGGCCGCCGTCGTCACGGGCCCTAGAGACCCGGGACTTGAACGCGGGCTTCGCGCTCCCCGCGGCCGTGCTGCGGGAGGACCCCGCCGGCCAGGCTGGGGAAGCGCCGGACGCAGGGACTCTGTGAAGCCGGGCCCTGCGTCTCCCCGCGCCGGAGGCCAGGCCCGCGCCTCGGTGGCCGCCTGCGCGGTCCTGCAGCTGCGTCTCAGGGACGGAGACAAGGGTGCAGCCTCTTCCTGGGTTGGCGAACCGAGCGGGAGGTTGGCAGAAGATTTACGTGCGATAGGGCAGAACAAGGATGTACGATCCAAGTCTTCTAAACGCAGTGCCCTGAGGAAGGAAGCCCAGGGGTCCCGGGCGGCAAGAAACCTGCCTGGAGCGGGTCAAACAGAGCGCACGGCCCAGGCCGCCCTGGTCAGCGGGCAGCGAGCCCGGCTCTCGGGTCCACAGCTGGATGCGGGCAGCGGGCAGTGGGCAGCGGCGGGGCAGGTCGGGGTCCCGGCCGGGGAGCTCTCGCTCTGGCGGGGCCGGGTCCGCCGAGCCCTCAAGGAGGCTGCGCTCGCGTCCGGACTCAGGCCTTCGCCACGCTGCGAGCCGAGCAGCACCCCGTTGGTCAGGCGCCTTCCCGCGTGGGAGCGACTTTCGGGGACCCGGAGACACCCCGAGCCTCCCGGCAGGGTCCCCCGAGAGCGCTGGAGGCGGCCGGAGCTTTGGCTGCCGCCCTAAGGCCGCAGCAGCGGCAGAGTCGCCGTGAGGGGGACGATCGTGAAGAATGGTTCCCCCACAGAAAGCATTTTGGTGTTAAATTCTTAATCCCTCATAGTCAACCGAAGTAGTATACTAGTGTGTACTTTTCACAGAAGAGTACTGTAAATTCTTTCCATGGCAATGAATGGGAAAAAAAAATCACAAATTCTGCTTGCTGTTCTAACGCAGCTTTTCTGGAAACCCTCCCGTCTTCTCTGATCCAAACTTAGCAGGTGGATGCAGTGTGTTTAACTCGCAATTTTTGTAGGTACTTTATAAAACATGCGCAAAGCGGGCTATGAACTGAATTTTGAGTATATCCCATTAAAAATATGTGGGGGGAAGTGATGGCATCGCCGCTGACGGTCCAGAAAAACAAGGGTGGAAGCGAACTGCTCACCCTCCTCACAGGTTTGTGGTGAAGAGTCCGGAACAGCGAGGGGCACCGGCCGCCCCGCCCCGATTTCACCAGCGAACTGTAGACGCGCTGCCAAGACGCTGCCCGCACTCGCGGCGCAGGCCGAGTCCCATCTCGAGACAAGCGAGAAGGGAGCTCGGGGGTTCGGACTTTGCCCTTCCTTCCTGGCAAAACATGGGCAAGAAAAAGAGCTTGAGCGCAGCTGGTAGGTGAAGGACAGAAAGGGCGTTTCACTAAGGTGAGGGGTTCTGCAGTGTTAATCTAATTAGTCGTGTAAAGACCACTTTTAATTTTGTTAAGTTACTGATTCTCGGGTTTAGTGCAGTGGTTCCGGCTGCTGCCTAGCAAGCACAAGGTTCTGAGTTCAGTTCCCGGTAACCACACACAACAATACCGGGTACGGTGACTCACACCCACTGGCAATCAGTACCACACACCACAGTGCTGGGCGTGGTGGCTCACGCCTGTCATCCCAGCACTCGGGAGGCAGAGGCAGGAGGATGGCTGAGTTCGAGGCTTGCCTGGGCTGCGTAGTGAGCTGAGGGCCAGCCTGAACTACACAAAAAAAAAAAAAAAAAAAAAAAAGTTACTGCTTTCTTCTTTTTTGTGTGAATTTGTTGTATGTAATTATTGCTCACAGATGTAGGTAAGGATACATGTGCATGGAGATGGTGAGACACTAATTCGTTCTGTTAAACATACAGCTGGTGCTTGGGGTGCGAGATTCCCACTCAGCGAGCCCCTCCTCTTTGGCAGCGTTTTCTGCAGAGGCTGCCGGGGAAACGAAGCCCCCGGCTCCGTGGACACGCTGGCCCCGGTTCTCTCCTGCGCGGGGCTGGTCCTGGTGGAGTTCTTCCAACGTGTGCAAACAGGGCTTCGGTTGCAGAGCTCCGCCGGGCACGGAGAGCAGACGGGCCGCAGGTGCGCTGCGCCTTCCCCTGACCCCGCGCCGGCGGAGGGAGCCGGCCCGAAGCGGCCTCTAGCTCCCACGGCGCGGGGCGTGCGGGCGCTGCTGACCACGCTTCCCATTCTCCTGGACGGTCCGCAAGGGGGCGTTTGTGACCCCAGCGAACAGGAAGAGTTCAGCGCTTGCCAAGCCCAGCAACTGAGACATGTAACCCTTGTGTTTTAAACGGCTCTCGAGGAGTTGTTAACTAACTACTCATTAGCTCACTAGTACCCTTTTTATTTTTATGGTGAAACACTCCGTTCATTTTGGCTGGAGCTGTTGTTGCAAGCTTTAAAAATTCCCAATGCACATTTCTCATTTTTATAAGCACAGACAATTTTCTGTTGGTTTTTGCTTAATTTTATTTGACTTTCATGTGATTTTCCACAAGAAAGAGGGTTACGATAGCCAGATGATCGTTTCCAAACCCTCCCTTGACTTGGCTTTGTCTTCCTCACCGCCTTCGGGCCCACGGCCCTTAGTCCTGCTTTTACTTGGGACTTCTCCGAGGGGACGCTCCCATGGGGCCGTCTGGTGTCCCTGCGATCACAAATGACTATGGTACGACTGACGGCCGGGGGTCCCGGCTTATGAACACCGGTATCCAGTAGTTCTCTACTCCAGTTGATGTCTAAAACTCTCTGCATTGTTTTCCTTTACGCGAACTCTCTGGAAACCAAGGACGGCTCCTGCAGATTATCTCTGAAAGAGATTAATTTGGTGAATATGAAGAATCAGAGTGATTTCACTTTGCATCCTGATTTGTCCTGGGGAACCAGGGCAATTAAGACGTTAAAACAGATTGATGGTTAATCAAGTGAAGAAAGATCTGGCTTCCGAGGCTTGATGTCTCAATAATTGACTGGATATTGCACAAGGCTTTAAGGTCCCTCAGCACGAAGTTATTCACACCTAAAACAAATACATGTGGCTGTGTGGAGAGGAGTACAATGTGCTACATAAATGGGAGGAATTGTTATTTTGAACTTAATGATAAGTATAGTAATCACCCAAGAATAAAACTAGATGTAATCAACATAGAGGCTAATAAATATCTAGAACTTACCCAGAATGTTAGATCTGATAACTTAATATCAAAACTGATTAATATTCACTAAGGCCCTTTAGCTAGGCAAATTAGGTAGGAATTTATTTTCTTGGCATTCGATTTACATTTTGATCTGTTTAACACTGATGACTTCAAAAGATTTCTCTGTTTAAATCAGCCCTTACATTAGATCAAAACAAACGGTCATGATCCTGGGATTGGAAACAGCTCAGAGTGCTAAATTTTGTGTAGCCACGCTCTGTATGGTCTTACCTGTGCTGTCTGAAGGGGAAGGGGGTGGCGTGGCGTGGCCGATTAGGGATTTACACGGCGCTCGCGGCATGCAGGTGGGTGGCCTTGCAAGGCTGAGCCTGCCGTTCCCAGGTGCATAGAGAGGCCCCCGGGAAGGTCTGCTCTGCTGCGTGACTTCCGCGGTGTAACGCCAAGCCTCCCGCAGGGCTGTGCAAGCCGCAGGGGTGCCAGTGTCTGAGGAGGAGGAGAGACCGTAGCACTCCGGGCACTCTCGGGCGCGGGCACACTGTGTCGGTGGACGTGTGCGCTGGAACGCATCTGGATGTGGTGTGGACTTTGCAGGCTGTATTTTTCTTACACTCAGCATGGTGGGCCTATGTAGGTCACCTGCTCCGTGCTTAAACTATTTATGCTAAATATTTTTATCCTTGGTGTTTTCTTTGTTTATTCCTTTTTTTGTATTCTCATTTTAAAAATTCACTACTTCTCTTTAAGTTCTGTTTAATGTATGAAGGATAAAAAGAGTTTAATGCGTTTGCAGGAAGCTTGGCAATAACACTTCACTGGCTTGTGACAGAGAGCGAGTATTGGAAGTCTGTGTGGAGAGAGTTCAATTAATTACCTGTAGCTGGCTTTTTGGCAGAATAATACAAATGAAAATGAATAATATAGATTTTCATTTCCTCATTTTTCTTGGCTTTATGTGATATTTTATACTCGAATTCTGTATTGTTAGTGACTCACAAAAGGTATTTTATTATGGTCTTTATAGAGTTGCAGAAATATACTTAATATAAAAAATCTTTATAATACTAATCTATTAACTGGATGCAAAATAACAGAAACATTCAGAGGTCAAAAAAAGAGTCTTTGTGAAAACTATTTTTTTTAAATTTTGCAAGAGTTGGGGCCGGAGGGTTAGCTCAGTGGTTCCGGCACCTGCTTCGCAAGCGCAAGGTCCTGAGTTCGACCCCCCGTTACCACCTATAATGCTGGGCGTGGAGACACGCCCACCAACAATCAACACCACATACCACAATGCCGGATGTGGTGGCTCACGCCTGTCATCCCAGCACTCGGGAGGCAGAGACAGGAGGATTGAGTTCGCAGCGGCTTGCCTGGGCACCATAGTGAGCTCAGGGCCAGCCCGAACTACAAAGTGAGACCCTGTCTCAAAAAAAAAAAAAAGAAGAGTTGATGCTTGGTGTTCACTCCGAGTGGATTCATAGGCCTGCGGTGGCCAGGACACCAGTTAGTGGCAGGTTTCATCCATGGGGACTTGTCCATGCAGAGCACGTGCTCAAGATACATGGAATTTCTATATGTAATGTGCAAATGTAACAGGAGGAAACTTTATGAAATTAATAGTATTAACAGAAAAAGCATACGGGATACTTTGTATTCTGCTCCTTTTTGGAGGAAGTAGTTATTATATTTATATGAGTTGAGAGGAATAAATAGGTGTTAAAGTATCTAACAATAAAAGAAAAAGTAGTGGGCTGGAGATTTAGCTCAGTGGTTCTGGCACCTGCCTGTCAAGAGCAAGGTCCTTGGTTCAGTCCCCTGTAACTATATACAGTAGTACTGGCATGATGACTCATGCCCACCAGCAATTAGGACTACATACCACAATGCTGAGCGTGGTGGTTCATGCCTATAATCCCAGCACTCGGGAGACAGAGGCAGGAGGATTGCTGAGTTCGAGGCTTGCCTGGGCTACATGATGAGCTCAGGGCCAGCCTGAACTACAAAGCGAGACCCTGTCTCAGAAAGAAAAGAAAAGAAAGAAAAAGTAGCATAAACCTGCTTGTGAAGTGTTGCAGGACCTCTAAACACAGGGTCGAGTCTTTTTACTCTAGTACTGCTGATTTGATCACTCTCTTATCTGTTGAACAACTCAGAGTTGATCAGTTTTTCCTTACACGCTCTGTGGGGTTTTAGATATTTTAAGTACATATTAGAATTTTGTTTTATTTTCAAGCATTTTGAATCTTACCAGCACTATGTATGTGTCAATTTTCCATATTTCTGTGGTGAAAGGATTTTATGGTCCTGTACCTTAGGGATAATGATATAGAAGGTCTGAGAGACTCAGAAAACTCATAAATGTATCGAAGTTGCTGTCATTTAGTTTTCTGAGACAGGATCTCACTTTGTAGTTCAGGCTGGCCCTGAGTTCACTATGTAGCCCAGGTGAGCCTCAAACTCACAGTAATCCTCCTGCCTCTGCCTCCCAAGTGCCAGGATTGCAGGCTTGAGTCACCACGGCCGGTACTGTGGTATGTGGTACTGATTGCTGGTGGGCGTGAGTCACCACACCCGGCATTATCATATGTGGTACTAGGGATTGAGCTCAGGACCTTGCACTTGCTGGGCAGGCACTGGAACCACTGAGCTAAATCCCTGGCCCTTGTGTTTATTTTTTAAAAACAGTTTTTACACCTTTTTTTTTTTAAAGCCACCGACTTCCTTTTATTGAGTATCCGTCACCATTTTAAGAAGAAACAGAGAAGGCTTTTAACCATTTTGTTACTGTTCTTTGTTTCCTGGTAGTTTGGGCGTAACATTTCAATATGAACTTTGTCTGGGAGTCCTCCTTCCTCCCATCCCTGCACCCTCAGAATCCACTGCTGACTGATGTTATTCTCTTTCTGTGGGCTGGATTTCAGTTTGCTTTTTCTTGATGCAAATCCATAGGAAAGGATTTCAGCTTCCAGCTATGATGAGTAGATCAACGGTCCCACTGTGCGAAACCTGGAAAACTGGATAAGAAATAACTGTTGGAAGCAGTGGGTAATGTCTACAGCTCTCGAGGCCCGAGGTTACAAAACCCCAGTAAAGCAGACTTTGAGCAGGAGGTGAAGAGAACATTCTGCAACATTATTTTTCCCCTCAGGATATTTTTGATTCTCAGAATTGAGTAAGAGATGGCATTATCAGAAACAGAAAAACTGGTAGAACTTTTGATGGTCTCATGGGGGCTGGAAAAATAAAATATTGCAGGTTAACAGTGAAGACTTCCCTGTAATAGCTAAGGAAGGACTTGCCGTGCGTCTCAGAGAACGCAGAGCTGGGGGGATGTTCATAGTCTCAGGGTGGAGCCGCGGTGGAGAATCGGGAGACAGGCTCATGCTGTTCCCAGCACGGCCTTCTCTGCTATACCTACAGGAGGATGTGCCCGCAGGAGGATGTGCCCGCAGGAGGATGTGCCCGCAGGAGGATGTGCCCGCAGGAGGATGTGCCCGCAGGAGGATGTGCCCGCAGGAGGATGTGCCCGCAGGAGGATGTGCCCGCAGGAGGATGTGCCCGCAGGAGGATGTGCCTGGAAACACCGCCCAGAAGAGGCTGTCGCCCTTCCACAGCCACAGCCCATCTCCAGGTCCTGGGCTCCAGTGTGGAGGAAAGAGATGAATCTCCATACTCTTTTTTTTGGGCAAAAGATAACCCTTTGTGGATGAAGACAGCACCATGAGAGCAAATGTTTGGTGTTCTGCATGAGATCAACATGAGAGAGAAAGAAAAGCAGACTCTGTGTGATATGCACACAGAAATCATCACGCATGCCCAGTAGAAGGGTGTTAGTCAATATATCTAAGACAATAAGAGGAAATGTGAAATAATGGTGATGACTGAGGAAAAGAAGAAATTTTTTTTTTTTTTGAGACAGGGTCTCGCTTTGTAGTTCAGGCTGGCCCTGAGCTCACTATGGTGCCCAGGCAAAACTCAAACTGAGCAATCCTCCTGCCTCTGCCTCCTGAGTGCTGGGGTGACAAGTGTGAGCCACCACATCCAGCACTGTGGTGTGTGGTACTGATTGCTGGTGGGCGTGAGTCTCCAGGCCTGGTATTGTATGTGGTAGCGAGGGGATAGAGCTCGGGACCTTGTGCTTGCTAGGCAGGCGCCAGAACCACTGAGCTAAATCCCTGACCCCGAATTAAAATCTTTTAAATGCTCCTCTGAAGGAGGGAAACTAATCGTCTCAGTTTAAATCCTGCATCCTGCCTGTGTAACCAGTATTGACAAGCCAGTAGATAGATAGGTTGGTTACTGATGTCAGATGGTCATACGTCGCAGCTCCTCAGGGCCGGGATAGGAATGACACCAAGTAATCTGTCACATGTTTGCTGCTGTCTGCTGTGATGTGTCTAGTGAACATTTCACGAAGCATTTAAATACCACATGCCACACACACCTTAAATGTCAACAGGACTCTTTTAGATGTTAGGAATTCGCTATGGGCTTCATAATGTTAAACAAACCCAACAATTTCTGTCCATGAAATTTACACATCTGTCAAACACAGAAAATAAAGTTGTATGTAATATTATTTGATATGTAAAATCACGATGTGCAGCACCAAGGAGTCGGGTGTGAGGGTGAAGTTTAAGTAGGGATGACCAGGAGGCCCTCAGTGTCACGCTGACCGGGCCTCTGACGAGGGATAGGGAGGGACAGTGACCTTCTGCAGGAAAGTACTCAGGATAAAGGGATGTTCAGCGAAAAGCTCAAGAACTGCGAGGAAGAGCGAAGGGGCGTCGCGGTGGGAAAACACTACGGAGGAGGAGGGAGAGAGGAGGGGAGGAGCCAGGAGACACGGGTGAGCGCAGGGCTCTGGAGAGTCCTCAGGGAAGCTTCGGGTGCACGCTCACCAATCGGGGAGCCACGCAGGATTTTAAGAAGAAGATGAAAACTGACTCATCTTTTGCAGATCTTTATTAGTGATAGTTCTCCAGATACAGAGCCAGTAGCATTATGTGTGTGTGTGGTAGACAGAGATCTTTCTTTTTATGCCATTTTGCGGTGTCTTTCTCATTACCCAATCTGTCCCTAAATAGTTCCCAAAGGCCACATTTCAAAATGATACCACTCGATATTGAAAGGTTAGGCCTTCAACATGTCAGTTTTGGTGGTGGTGGGCAGAGGTTCAACTTGTAAGAAAATGCCATACCCAAGTATGGATATATAGGAGCTGCATCTCTTTCGAGGTAATTACACGAGCATATGATCAAAACAAGTAATCATTGTTTTATGCTTTACCCTATTACTAGATAACAATGTTCTCAAAACTATGGTCCATTCAGAGCAAAACCTCTTCCTACTGTGGAAACTTATTTTTGCATTGGACTAAGTGTGTCCTGCTGGCTAGATGCCCAGGACAGGTCTTGGATGGACTAGGCACACGTGGCACTGCAGTGGGGACTGGCAACAGCGTTCTAGACCCTGGCACAGCCTGTGTTACCAGCAGAGTCGCTGGTAGGCCCCGCAGCACCTCCTTGTCCTCCCGGCTCTGGCTCCAGCCCGTTGTTCCGGCGAGGTCACTAACAGGCTAGGACGCCATGACTGCTTATCCTTTTAGCACTGAGCTTTCTCATCATCGTGGTTGCAAAAACTTACATTTTTAGGTGCTATTTATTTTCTTGGCTCTAATTTGGAATTTCTGTGGATTCATTATCTGGATAATCTTTCTGGCATTTTATTTTTATTTTTTCTTGCATTACTTCTCTGTGTTTGCTGACTAGTGCTTCCCGTGGACGCGGACGGGGAAAGGAGCCCTGGGGCGGAAGGGCCGCCCTTCACTGCGCCTGCTCAGACGCTCCGCCCACGGCTCTGCTCTCTGTACCGACCCACAGAGCACGCTCTGCTTCCGCCCCGACAGAGTGAGGTTCTGGGTTTTCTCACTGCGCTGAGCTTCTTCACTTAGGTCGAGGCAGCAGAAACTCCGGGCATTGAAGTGATTTAATGAACCCCTGAATTCTGAGGTTTATTTTATTAATCTAAGAAATATGTATTTTATTAATCTAAGAAATATGTGTTCTAAAAAAGGCCTGATTTTAAAAAGTTTTAGATGCAGATAAAGCATTTGCAGGCAATGCCACAAGAATCATATCGAGTATGTTTTGCTACGGATGTGTCTGTGCTTGCATGGAGGAAAAGAATACTGCCAGTTGTCTATTCTGACTGCAAGAACTGTCACTGTAAATTTTTGAAATGGTGTCATTTAATTGTATCATATAATATGGAGAAATACAACATTTTGTATTTTGTCACATTAATGGCACTATTAACTTTTGGTTTTATCTGTCATCAATTAGGATTTAGATGAGGGCATTTAGAACACACATAGTTCAATAAATATAGGACAGAGAAAGCATTATCATTAAGCATTTAGTTCTGAAGTATTTTAAAGTAACAAAGTTTCTTGTTTTTAACATTTAGCTCATCCCGAGGAAGCTGGAATAACTTTCCTATAACAAATCCATGATGGGGATAAAGCAAAAATATAGAAAAGACAATGACAGACCAGCCCTATTGTGCCCATAAATACCAAAGTGCAACTAAGTAGCATGCAGTTGAATCCAGAAATTATACAAAATACATTCTTATATTTAATGACTAAGCAACACTTCTATCAGGAAAAAACGTTTTTCACTTTAGTAAAGCTACATCAATGTTATTCAGCATTAACATAGACAACGAGAATGAATCATACCCTGATCTCAGTATAATTATATGCTGCATATAAGGATGGATTAGGTGCTACACATCAGTGGGAAAGACCAGCTGGATGACAAACAGCAGTGTCCAAGCAGCTTCCCAGACGGGAGAAGTAACGTCAGGTCCTGGTTACACTCCATGCATGAAAATTAAACCCTAGATGGCTTATATATATTAACGTGGAAAATCTTTAAATTTGTTTTAAAAGCTTATATAGATATTTTTTGTTTTCAAACTTGACTTTATCGGTACAGTTTGTACAAACATTTGAATGAATTCTAGACAGATATAAATTTCTGAGAGAAGATGCACCAAAGAAGGGATCATCTGGAAAGTAAGTTATAAAACAACACACTAAAATTTAAACTTTGTAGAATAAAATAGTCAAAGGGGAAGTTAGACATAATACAGATTGGGTAAGTAGTTGCCATATATACTAAGTTTTGTGTATTTTATGCTTCTTATGAATAAAGTCATTGCAATCCACAAAGAAACAGCCTGATTCTAAGTGGGCACAGGGAGCCAGTGTGGTGGTGCAGGCCGTAGTCCCAGCACTGAGAAGGCAGAGGCAGGAGGATCTTGAGTCAGAGCCTGTCTGCACTCCACAGTGAGGCCCCGGCCAGCCTGCAGGACTGGGGTGGACGGAAACAAAACGCCCATAGTTCATCAACAGGGCGTTGATAGCCAAGGACACCCAACTAGCCAACAAACATGAGAGGCCCCTCGGCGTCGTTAGCTGTGAGAGGGGACAAGGTCCTGTGGGAAGCTCTCGAGAGACTAGTGCAGGCCGTCTGAGAGCTGCCTCGTGCCGGCCCCTTCTGCTCTCGGGCTTCGCTTCTTCTCCCTCGAGGGGCCCTGGCTGCGCCTGCTCCTCCCTGGGAAGTCACTGGCCTTTCAGAGAACACTCTGAGAAGCAATGTCCTCAGGTATCCTCCAGATCCCGTGCTCCTCTCTAAACCCCTGTGCTGGCGCTCGGCAGCGGGAAGCGGAGCATGAAGACAGTTCCACGTTGTCCTCCTCCGTTCTTTCTCTCCTTAGGAGCCTTCTTTCAATAGCTCTTTCTTTCAACTCTCTTTTCTGACGTTCCAGTCCTGTCCAAGGAAGTAGCACAGTTTAGTTAAAACTAGATGACAGATAGAGAGATGATGGTACAGTGGCCGAGGTAAGGATTGAGTCTATCGATTGTGTCAGGACGGAAATCTCCCAGCACAGTAATGCCTTGGGAAAGGCTCAGACGGAGCAGAAGCGTTCTCTCGGCTCCCTCAGCCTCGGTCCCCGCGAGGGGGAGATGTGCGGCCCAGGGCTCAGTCTTTGAATCTGAAGGGCTGAGCGAACTCCTGCAAGCCTGACGCTTGGAGAGGAATTTTTGCCACACAGCTGGATGATGGGCCAGACGGATGGTTAATCACCGATTAGGACTCTGTTAATGGGTCATTTTATTTCCATCCTCATTTTAAGTTATATCGACTACCAGAGTGAGACATTGCTGAAACACTGGTATCACTGGCAAAATGATAATGCAATATTGGTGGTCAGGTATGTTGGCAAATGAAATAAAAGGCTTCTCAAGAAGTAATACTGGTAGAAAAAAATGACCTAGGGCTGGGGATTTAGCTCAGTGGTCAGAGCATCTGTCTGGCAAGTGCAAGGTCCTGAGTTCAATCCCCAGTACCACACAGTGCTGGGTGTGGTGGCTCACGCCTGTCATCCCCACACTTGGGAGGCAGAGGCAGGAGGATTGCTGAGTTTGAGGCTTGCCTGGGCTACATAATGAGCCCAGGGCTGGCCTGAACAACAAAGTGAGACCTTGTCTAAAAAAAAATTAAATAAATAAAAAGAAAAAAGAAAAAGAAAGAAAGAAAGAAAAAGACAAAAATACCCTATCTGGAGGGAAACTAGGTTGCTTTAATCATAGGATAATTTTAATGCTAAATAGTTCTTCAAAGTTCATATAAGTAATGGAACTGAAGCAAGTATCTTTTAAAAAAGGATTAGTAGTTTCTTTAAATATATCCTAATTTTACATTAGCTCTTCCAAGTGGTAGGCATATTTTAATGTACTATTGCTGCATGGTATATAAATGCTCCAATAAATGTAGATGTCTAGACAAACATAATTATTTTTCTATAAAAGACCCATGGACAAAAGTCGGGGTCGACCTGTATATTAAGGAAATTGTCTTTGCCCAAAGGGAAGCAGGAATTTTGCCCTTGGCTCCTTGGCAACAACTTCTGCCACAACTGATACTGGAGTGTTTTGCACCTTCTAGATCCTGTGGGCAGGGCTGGGCGTACCCGGGGCCTTAGGCTGAGGATGGCAATGCCCGCAGTACCAACACTGTGTCTTGTCTCTGCACCCTGCAGCGTTGGTTGCCCGTGTGGACAGTCGCCCATGCCTGCGTGGAGGAGCCGCAGCGAGGACTCCAGACTCCGGAACTCAGCTCAGCGTCTCTGGGTGGGAGTTCTCCATGCACCCTGTCTCCCAGGAAGCTGGCGAGTCCCGGGCACAGGGAGAGTGGGCGCTGAGTGTCTACTTCCGGAACTCACTTGGGCCTCACGCTGCACCTTTCTTTGCTTGGCATACTCCAGTCTGAATCCCTTCCCTGCGGTAGACAGTGACTAGCAGTGCCCTAGCTCCCCAGAAGCACAGAAAGGAGACCACATTAGACTTTATTATTAGTTATAAAATAGCTTCTTTGCTAGTATTGTATAAAGTATCAAACATTGTATTCATGTCATAATTTTTAAAATTGATTCTATTCATATATTTTATTTGTACATTGTGATCATAAGCAACATTGAGATTTGTAGCAGTATATGTTCATGTCATAATTTTTGGTCATTTAAAAAGTTTATTTTAATTGGTAATAATTATACATATTCCTCATATAAGAATATGATACGGTGTGGTGTGAAATGACAAATTCAAGCTTGTTAAAATCTGTGTTGTTCACATAGTATTTTTATTGTGAGAAAACTGGACATCCACTTTCTTAGCATTTTTCAAGCATAGTTTCTTATTAACTACAGTCGCCATGCTGTACAGTGGATTTGTCATATGCATTCCTCTGATCTGACTGAGATTTTGTATTCTTGGGCCGACAGCTCCACACTCCTGTCCAGTCCAGGCCCGGGCACTACTGCTCCGCTCCCTGCTTCCCTGAGGTCAGCTCGCCCTTCTCTGTTGACTGAGGCCTCCGTTGGTTGCGTGCCTTGGCTGTGCAAATGCTTCAGGACACACAGGAGTGCACACATCTCTTCGACCTGCTTATTTTGTGCCCTCTGAATGCGTGTTCGCTAATGGGATTGCTAGCTCAGAGGGCAGTTCTACTTTTAATGCTTTCGGAAGCTCCTCCTTCTTTCCATAATCAATGCAGGCAATGGTTTTCTCTGCATCCGCACCAATTCTTAGCTTTGTGTTGGTAATGACCTCTCTGAGGAGCATCTCACTGTGACTTTTGACTTGAATTTCCTTGATGGTTAATGATATTGATCATTATTCCTATATCTAGGCTTTTGTATGTCTCTTTTGAGAAATATCTAAGGAGGGCTTTGGCTCATTTAAAAAATTAGTATACATTTGTAGTAAATGTTTACCTTCCTTGTAAGGAATTGGTATAGGTACCTTTTAAAATCAGGATATTATTTTCTTCCTGAGTTGAGCTCTTCACCTATATTGGATATTACAAGTATGGTTCGCAAACACTTCCCTTCATTCTGAAGGTTGTCTCTTCACTGCACTGACTGTTTCCTCTGCAGGGAAGAGACTTTCAGTCAGATGAAATCAATGTGTGTGTGTATTGTTGCTTGTGCTTCTGGAATCTGAGTTCAAGAGTGCCTGCTCTGAGCGCTGCAGTGATCTCCTTAGAGATCTCTGCTCACTAGCCACGGAGGCCTCAGCTGCTTCGCTTCTCCTCCTCCCATGGACACCTTGGATCTAAAAACTGCTTGTGCACGCCTGGCGGGAAACCAGCTGATTATTTGCAACCTGCTTTTCCCTTTTAATTACCTAGAGATTCTCGGCACCTGGTGTTTTTGTGCTTTTGGGCCAGATTTTGGCCCTCTGAAATAGTGTAGGAGTGTAGAGATGTAATGGCATTTCTAAAGCTTTCTTATCTTTCGTATCATAGTAAAAATGATTAAGTGGCAAGAAGGAAGCACCCGGGAAACAATAGGATCCATTAGTTTCTACTCCAGAGAGGTAAAGAGGCAACCAGCAACAAATGGCCTTAATAGCAAGAAATCAGGATGTACGGACTGTAAAATTACAAAGCTGGAACCAGGTATTAGATTCTACTGAGCAGTGGTGACATAAAAACCGGTTAATTGATAGGCTGTGGGACTCAGCCAGGCAGGTAAGCCTCACAGGCTTCTAGGCTTCTTTCCAACGCTGCACCTGAGGAAGCTGAAAAGCCTTTATTTTAATAGCTCAGTAAATGATAGTTATCTGGTTCCTGAGGCTCACAGGAGAGAGTTGCTAGGGAGCTAAAAAGGATTCTAATGGCGTCCTAGTGCGGCTGGGGCTTATCCACTGATACCCAAGGCGCTGGGCAGGAGTCTGCCCTGCAGGAATGGGCTTGAGCACAAGTCTTCAAATGGCCGGTGAAATCATGTCTGGCTGGAGACAGCTAAGCCGGCAAGGGTGGAGCTCTCTGGTTATGTAGCACATTCTTTGACCTCCGCTCTGTAGAAAGCACACTGTATATTCGTGGACTCATGGCTCTTTCTGTACCTCCTTGAGTAAACTCCAAACTCTAAACTCATGTTTTCAGGTGGGAAAAACAACTTCTGTATATGCCACATACTTTTGTGTACACTTAAAGGAAATGAAGGCCACAATGAAATCACTATAATTCAAGAAGTTATTACTATATACATTTTTAAAACTTATTATTAGACTTAAAAATTAAGGCAGACATATCATAAGGAAACATTTTCCATTCATTTACATCAGTAATTAAAGTAGAAACATGAGTCAACTAATTGTCATAATTAGGCACTTGTAGGGTTATAAGGAAGTAGATATATAACTGTCAGGGCAAAGAAACCTCATAATTTTCATAGGAAAATTAACTCATTTGCTGGATCTATCATTTGATGTAGAGGATGATGAAGAAAACTTATACTCGGCTATTACGGCACTTTCTGGATTCCAAGTAGAAAAGTCAGAAAAAGCGAAACGTTCCTCAGTGGGAAGATGCAGAAAAGGAGGCGAGCGAAGAGCGAAGGGCCCCGAAACTCACGCGCTCAGCATGCAGGGTCCCCACCGTCTGCGGCTCATCCCGACTCTCCCCGAGAGTTTGCCGCCATCAGGAGGTGGTGGTGACCTGAGCACTAAACTTTTTTGGCATCGTGAACTCCTTTCTAATGTCAGGTATTTTGCACAAAAACGTGTTATGCCACGAGTTTGGTCAGAACAGCAGCTTCCCAGGGGAGGAGTTTCAGAGATTCATAGCGTTGCTTAAATTAATCTGACCCATGGTGGCCTGAGTCTGACCTGGGTGTAGCCAAGGCCAAAAGTTGCAGATGACCTCTTCACTATTTCCACACGTGGAAGCCACATACATTACATTACACTGAAAATACAACTGAGATACCAAATAAAACTGAAATCTATCGACGGAAACTGGAACGGTTCTGGAGGAGAGGAAAGGAACTGGTTTTTGAGGACAAAGCAAGAGTCCAATTTGCAGATCTGGGAGATTTCTTGGTATCAATAAACTAGAAGAGACCTTTGACATTGGATCTGAAATCTGTTGGTGGGGTTGGTTTATTCTACCTGTCAGAGCTCACGGTTGGCTCTGAGAATAAAGAAAGTGCTTAGATTGCAGGTGGCTATTCACGATGTGGGCCTTGGGCAGGTGCCTGGGGAGGTAAAAAACAGTCAGGGTTTGGTGTCCACCAGCCGTAGGAGGTCAGCTGTGCTGTTACAGTATCTCAGAGGGAGAGCGAAATGATTAGCTAACAAAAAGTGAAAGCTGCTAGGGACCACACTTTCACATCCGCTGCTCCATAGAGCGATTAGTTCCTAGATTAAAAGATCATGTAGTTGTATAGAGCTGGCTACCGGCCATATATCACCTCAGAGTCCTCGGGATGCTAGGATTTATGACCATAGCTGAACAACCCACTACATCTGAGTGGTTATATTGCAGATATAATGCTGTTGAGATAATATTTTTTAGGCAAAAACTTTCCTTTTGATTTATTTTCCTTGCCTTCTTTTTATTATTAAACTGGTCAGTAAACTTGCGATGGGTGCAGAAGCATGTGCTTCTAAAATTGTAAAGAGTTTTGAAGAAGTTTGAAATTACTTAGGTAGAAAGAATCCATTAAATTGCCTTCTAATTTCATCAAGGCAAGGAAAATCCAACATCTTAACACCGATGGCCCTTTAAAAAAATTTGTTTCAGTTGGGCAGGGTGGCTCCCATCCCTCAGGAGGCAGAGGCTGGAGGATTGCTGTGAGTTCAAGGCTCGCCTGGGCTCCATAGTGAGCTCAGAGCCAGCCTGGACTACAAAGTGAGACCCTGTCTCAAAAAACAAAACAAAACAAGAAAAAAATTGTTTCATGCAGCATTTAGAGACACTCTTGTCTCAACCCAACAGTGAGTACTCTTATTTTTATTTCCTTATGAAAACTTTCATAAAATAGGTTTTTGAAGGCACCTGTGTTAGACAGAATTCTGTAGGAAGAGTTTAAAGATGAAATGCTTCCCTTTAAGTTCAAGGTGTTTGGATAAACCTGTATATGTGCTTCCTGGGTCAAGCATGCAGGACCAGGTTTGTCTCTTTCATTCGGTAAACACTGTCGAGTCCTCCAGGGAAGGGACAGAGCAGCACACTGACTTCTGTGGACAAGAATCATCCCCTCATCGGTCCAGAGACCTTGATCTGAAACTCCAGGGGACCACTGTCCCAGCACATGGGGCACCTGACAGCCCTTGTGGCCACGTGTACAACACGCTAACAGGTGAGCACACTTGCCCATGTGTGATGACAGGTGGCATGAGGGTGCACGGAGCACTTGGCACCTCCACAATCGAGACAATCCAACAAAGAAGCCCTGCAGCTTTCCCTCCTAACTGTTGCCGCCATGTCTAATCAACTGGGGCTGTCCATAAACTTGAGGGAAACGCAAAACTTAAGAGACAAGAACAATAGTGGAAATTGCTTTCAATCTCCTGCAGAAATTAAAAAAGATGAACAAGATTGTAATTCTGACTATACAAAGTTATCCTAGTTCACATCTGTATGCTGTGCTTTGGAAAAAATAGAATGACAAATTTTATATAATATTTTTCAGGGAAATTGAGGTATAGTGCTTGTCTGGAAATTCTGCCTAATTCAGACTGTCTCAATGCTATTTGTTCTCAACAAATCTGCTGCATTAAGTAACATGTGCATGCTGGGTTCTGTTCTATGATTCATGAATTCTTTTATTCACTGGGTAACATAGAGTGATAGGAATTACCAGTGTTCCCATTTTACAGGCTAGAAAACTGAAGCTGAGGGAGAAGATGAAGTTTAGTGTGGAGAGTAAGAAACACCACATTGTAATGCACATTCTGGCTTCCATTGGCAGGGACCAGCTCCTTCCTCTGCACTCTATCTTAATTTCTTTCCTGCCCCCACTACTTTGAGTCTGCATCAGAGCAATCTATGTGCATATTTTTCTTCTCTGAAAGCACGAACTGTACCTCAATTATGTTTTTAACTCCTCTACTGTCATTCATGTGTCATTCATTCAAATTTGATGAATGAATAATGAAGGATTTCATTTTGTGTGGAAAGTTTCAGAATAAAAGGAGCTGTAAGTAGAAATCACATCTAAAGTAAAAGGACATTCTTCAAAATGCCAAATAGTAAAATAACTTTGACTCAGTTTATTGTTCATAGAAGTCACAATTTCCTGGAAAGAAAATCAAGTTTGACCAAAACATCAAAACAACATGGATATTTCAGCTCTGAAAGCACATGTAATAACAGTAATTTTAACTGATTAGATATTAGGGAATAGAAATTGCTTTTATTGTACAATGTGATACTTCAATGGAATGATTAACAACATGGAAATCTTAAAAGTGTTAAATTTCTTTGTGATACAAATGGAAATATTAAAAAGGATCTAAATGGAAATCATTTCTGAAGCCTTAGATATTCTTCATAGACGTTATTATCTTGGGAAGCACAATCTACATATTATTGTAAAGAAAAGAGACAGATAAATGATAACTTTTTACCATATATATATATAAATATATAAACATACATATATATGTGTGTATGTGTGTGTATGTTGTATATGTTTATATCCACTCCTATATACATAGGAAAAATTGTTTAAAAAGCTGTAAAATTCAAGAAGCCTGAGAGAATTAGAATTGCATTGCAATTGTGCATATGTAGCAACTGCTGGGCTCTGAATAAGACCTGGATGTTAATGGGGAGTTTCTACCCATTCCAACTTCCCAGTTCGCACAGAGGCTTAACGTGTAAGATGTTTCGCGCGGAAAGTGATACAAGGGGTGCCCGATGGTGCTACAATTCTGCTAACTTCTTAGGAGTGTTAAATCTGTGAGCCAAGATATTACTGTATTCTTTCGGCTTTTGTTTGTTTGGGAAAATCTTTAGCCTCTGTGTGTTTCTGAGGGTTGCTTTGGTGGGTGTAGCAGTCTTAGTCAAGCTTTTCTCCCCTTCTGTGCTGGGAGGATCTCATCGCACTTTCTCCTTGCCTTGGGATTTCTGCTGCTCAGTTTTGCTGTGAGGTGAGTTGGGATGTTCTTACTTTGTGTTTCATTTTTTTTAAAATTGAATTTTTATTGGTACATTTTATATATACATCATGATCACACTCAACATTGAGAATTTGTACCAGTGTATGCCACTACCCGACTGCCTACCCCCCCAACCCCTTTACCAATATGCGCTTTTTGTTTCATTTTAATACTGTGTTGAGAATCGTCTCTTTCACTTTGGATAGCTGGATTAGAACATGTCGTGGGACAGATCAGTCAACCTGGACCTTCCTGTATTAGGATATTTGTGTACTTCTCTAGGTTTGGAAATTTTCTGCTGTTGTGTCTTTCAGTAAGCTTCCTTTATTTTGGCTTTCGCAAGTCTTATTTGAACTCTTATAACTCAAATACTTTTTTATTTTTCTTCAGTATTGGGGATCAGACTAGGGTCCTTATGCTTCCAAAGTAGGTGCAATACCACTTAAGCTAAATCGGCCCAAATACTCTTTTAATGCTACTCCAATTTTGTTGTAGGCTTTCTTGATTCTTTTTTCCTCTGTTGTCTCTATATTTTCAAACAGTTTGCCTTTAAGGTCAAATCTCTCCTTTGTTTGGCCTATTTTGCCAATGATTCCTTCTGTTGTGTTTTTAATTTCACTTACTATATTTTTAAATTGGATTCTTTATTGATTCATTTTATATACTATTTAGCTCAGAGATCTTTGATTTTGCGAAAATTTGCTTCCATTTTTCTATTGAATTTCTCTCCTAGAGTACTGAATACTTTCTCTGTGTTCTCTTTGGGTTCACCAAATTTCTTTAAAGATACAGTATTAAGTTCTCCATCTAAGAATTTGCTCATACTGGTTATTGTTTGGTCACTTTTTGGTACATTATTTGGGCCATTAGGTGAGGTCAAGGTCACCTGAGAGTGCCTGATGCTTGGCTGTGTCATCTTGGCACTGAGGAATCAGGTATCAATTACAGTCAAATGTAATTGGCCTTAGTGCCTGATTTTCCAGAAATTCTAAACAGCCTGCTTATTGTCCTTGAGCCTATAGTCACTCTTTCTATTTCAGTAAAGATGAAACTCGAAACTCGGATTTTCTGTGAGTCCATTGTTGATATGTTGCCACTTTTGTTCACACGTGAGTGTAATCCAAACCTAGTTTGTTCTCAAATCAATGTGTTTTGATGAAGCACAAGTCAGGTGTCCCTAGATCTCTCATTTACTATTATCAGCCTGTGCCCAGACCCGCAGCCTCCTCAGCTCTGAGAAGAATCTGACTAGAGGGACAAGCTCCAGGCTCCTGTGCTTGCCTGTGGCCACCAACGCCACAGACCCATCTCAGCCTTGAACTCACGTCCCATCAAGAAGAGCCCGCAATGGGCTACGATCTTGGCTCGCACTACTTGCACATCTCTGCTGGGCAGAGTCTCTGTGAATTTTGGCCTCAGTATTAAGGCTTTTTCATTTCTTCCTGGTTCTGTGTTCACCACAGGGTGCTCGGCCCTGGGCTCCAAGCCGAGGTCCTGTGCTGGTTTCTGTGGCCTCCGTCCGAGTCAGGAGTTTTTCTCTCTACTCTGCAATGCGAGGTGGGAGCAGGGGCATCACGGGGAGTGAGCCTTGGATAAGCAGCTTCACGGCTCACCTTGCAAATCTTGGCCCGGATGTGACAGTCAACGAGGGCCCCAGACACCGAGAATCACCGCAGTGGGTCTGGTACTCGGTTCAGGCCTGGGCGAGATCGATTCCTTCTCCCCAGAGCAGAAGGCATCTCTCCCCGCGCTGCTCGGAGC
>PVIC010025064.1:0-25572 GCA_004025085.1 Thryonomys swinderianus
TGGGCAGGGACTGTCTTTCTTCTCTCTTGGTATTCGGGTACTGACAGTGCTTCAAGATTTGTCATTCTGAGAGTGGCATAATTTTTAATTTTGTGTTCAAGAGTAGATTAAGAACCAGTATTGTAAAAACACTTGTGGCAATTGTTCTAACTAGGAGAGAGCCCTAGACTGGATACAGCTTTTTGTATTCTTGTCAAGAAATGAAACTGGCCATGAGGAAACTTAGTCCATGGTAATTAACCTCAAGATTAAGTATCGCCTTTGTCTCCATAGAGTTGTTTAAAGAAAGCCTACAGGTTTAAAGAAACAAGTATAAATACAGAGAAACTTTATATAAATATCAGAAATTCTAAGTAGTAAAACATGTCATTTGCTGACCTCCCATCAGTGCATGTCCTCTATTGGTAGAAGCTTCTAGATCTGAGATCTCTCAATTCTACAGACAACCCAAGTTGCAGTGGTTGACAAAGAGTCTGTGGGAGAGGCTTTTCTTAGGCCTTGATTCATAAGCTGTATCCTTATGGACAGAACAAATGGGAGGTTCACTCCCTGAAAGTGAAACAAGAGGTGTGTGCTAAGTGGCCCTGTGAGGTTTTCAGCAGCTGTTGGCTACAGAGGTAGGTTCAAGAGTGAGAGATCTTCCATCTTGTAGGTACTTGTAGATTGATCAGGTTTGACCGGTTGTGTAGGATTTTAGCAAAACTTCACACTTAGAAATTGTTTTAAATTACTTACATTTTACCTTTACTTAGAAATCCATTTATCAATGCCAGGGTGTTAAAGTCTGTATTAGAATTACCTGGGAAACTTTTTTTTTTTTTTTTTTTTGAGACAGGGTCTCACTTTGTAGTTCAGGCTGGCTCACTATGGAGCCCAGGCAAGCCTTGAACTGAGCAATCCTCCTGTCTCTGCCTCCCGAGTGCTGGGATGACAGGCGTGAGCCACCACTCCCGGCACTGTGGTATGTGGTATTGATTGTTGGTGGGCGTGAGTCTCCACGCCCAGCATTGTATGTGGTTACCGGGGATCGAACTCAGGACCTTGCACTTGCGAGGCAGGCACCTGAGCCACTGAGCTAACCCTCCAGCCCCATACCTGGGAAACTTTTAAGAAGAAGAAAAATAACTATGTTCCTGGCTGTTATTCACCCTCTCTTCCATTTTTTTTTTTAAAGAATCTTAGGGATTAGAATAAAAGCAGAGGTGAGAAAGGAGCTTATGTTTTAAAATTTTCAAAGTGCCATATTAAAGACCATCCAATTTTCTAATAATTTCACTTTCACATACGATTCAAAGACATTGCAAAGTAGCAGGTAAAACATCACTTCTCCATTTTTCGTGCTCCTAACAGTTAGAGTTTTGAGATCATAAGCAACAGAAAACAATGCTGGCTCATTGCAGCCACAAATTTAATGACAGATTATTGGAAAGCTCAGAGAAGCCAATGAAACAGTTGAGGTTTGAGTTTGAAAGTATAAGCAAAACCAAGGGAGACAACATGGATAACAGCCCCAAGGTCACAACACACAGTCTGCTTAGGATGCAATCACTGTCCTCACACTCTAGCATTCTCTAGTGCCAGCCCTGGTCTTCCAAGGCCCAAATCTAAGTCATGTTCCTGGTGGAAAGGGTCTGGGATTCAGAAACACAATAGATGTCCTTTCTGCACCGCCTCCCATTTATGGGAGCTTTGTCCAATTCCAAAGTGGGGTCAGATACAAAGTTTCTCTTTAGATTGCATAAATCTTTAGCCTTTCACCAAAGGTGAAATCATAGCCACAGAAAGGCATCCATCTCCCTTACTATGCAAGTGAAATGAGCTGGAAACTTGGTCTCCTCTTTCTCTGCTACCTTCCCGTGGATGGATCCACTTCCTTCCCTTTCCTCCTTTGGATGCTTTTCCCAGGTACTCCCCTCCCCCATGCTGGACATGGCTGATACCACTCGAGTTGGTATACCGCGTTCACCCTAATCTGTCTATCAAACCAGCAACTCTGCGGCCTCCCTGACAGAGAAGGCAGCCATTCCATTGAAGGATAGTGCTAGGTATTTGAAAAGTTTTGTCTGATAAAGTCAAATATCTTCCACCTTTTATCTTCTTCTTATTGGTATTGCCTCTAAAACCTTCACCATCCTTTCTCCATAGAACCATCCCTACTTAGTTGGTGTGTGAAACCATCACATGCTTCCTAACACCCATACTCCCTCCCTGGTAGCTTCTTCCGAACATCCATCCTTCATACCTTCTGCTGCTCATAAGGCAGAATTGCCAGTTTAAAAGTTTGATGCTGGAACTGAGACAAGTTCCGTACATCAGTCTTGTCCAGAACAGGATTATCCTTCTTCTGGTGCTGTGGACAGTTTAGTTCCCCTAATGCAGTGAAGGATCACAGTGCCTTGGTGGTTGGCTGTCTTGTGAAAGGGCCTGTCTATAAAAACTCACTGTCTTTGCCTGAAGCTATGTGGGTCCTGTCTAAGCCCTCTTGTGAGATCAGACTCTGAGCCAGTAGCTTGGGGCCAACAACTAGGCACTAGCTCTCTCGGAGTTGACTCCCTTGGGCTTGGTGGGAAGACTGAGAAGGTGAGTGCTAAGTGGCTGGAAGAACCAGGAGCACTAAACAATGACGGAGACGCTCTGGAACATACCTTATTTGCGTAAGCAAATAAGTAACCGACCTGCTATTGATGAATGGTGAAAGCAGAGGAAGGCATGCAGAGGGTTTGGTTTGTGAGAGTATTTTTTGTTTTTTGGTTTTTTGAGACAGGATCTCTCTTTGTAGTTCAGGCTGGCCCTGAGCTCACTACGTAGCCCAGGCAAGCCTCGAACTCAGCAATCCTCCTGCCTCTGCCTCCCAAGTGCTAGGATTACAGGTGTGCACCACCACGCCCTGCAAATATTTTGGCTTAGTATTAATTCAAGTTTATTGATAATTTATTTTTACTTTTTAGCACAATGAATTTTTCCTGATTCTGGAAAGGTTTAAATGGAATACACCTAAAATACAAACTTAAGATATGTTATCATATGAAACTAAATACATTTCTAATTATACCATTCTATAAATTCTGGCCAGCACAAATTTTTTGACTTTACTTCCAACTTGACAAGCATTCTGTCAACCCTAAAAAGTGCCTTCCTAAGTTAACCCCTCACCTTTCCAGACTCTGGGACCTGCCAAGGCATACTCTGTCCCTATTGTTTTGCCCTTGTCAGAAGCCAAAACATTATATAGTCTCTGTCTCTGTTAGGGTTGCTGTAACAATATACTTTAGATTAGGTAACTTATAAACGACAAAAATATATTGGCCATTGTTACAGAGCCTAAACTGTCAAAGATCAAAGTGTAACAGATTTCGTATGTGGTAAAGAATGTCTTTCACAAATGGTACCTTCCTGCAGCAACCCCAGGTAGCCAGAAGGGCAAACTCCCTCAGCCTTTTCTATAGGAACTTTCGAGAGCCCTACCCTCATGCCCTAACCACCTCTCCAAGGGCCCAGCTCTTAACACTGTCACATTGGGGATTAAGTTTCAACATGGGATTTCAGGGGGGCACAGCTATTCAGGCACACTGGGGACACGCACAGTGTGTACCCACTGGAATCTTCTTCCACTTGGCATGAGGTTCCTGCATCAGGACATGTACCTGTCATCCATTCCTTTCCCCTGCCAAGTGCTGTGCCTTTGCATAGATGTCCTTTCCCTTCTGAATGCGCTATTACATCAGATACAGATCCATGTAAAATCTCCCGAAGGAGGTTGGGGTCCTTCTCTCTTCTCACACACACATGGTCTACCGGACTTACTCATGCAGATTGGTTTCATAGTATCTCCTGAAAAGCTGAGAACTATGAACTGTATAGATGGAGAATATATCCTCTCTCTCTGCTTTGACCTCAAGCATCACCACTAGATTTTTGTCTATTTTGGAAACAGATTGTATTTCTATCTCTTATTACACTTTGAAACATGTTTAAACTTTTCTTGGGTTTTGTTTATTTGTTCTTTTTGAAGAATCTGGTCAGTATCTTTCAAAGAAATCAGTCACTGTTTTAATACTATGGCTTTTTTATTAAATTATAATTATTACATAAACAGAGGATGCCAGAATTTAAAATCTCTTTTAAAGTACTGTTTTCAGTTTAAAATTGGACTTGTTCCACTGTCTACGGTAATAATCGTGAGAAGTCTGTGCCAAAAGATACAGTTATGTCATAAACACTGAAGTCTGAAATTCAGGTTCGAGTGGAGAAGGGATATCATGAAAGAGGGTGATTCGAAATAATTATGTGATGGGAATGTCTGAATTTGCCATCTTGTCTACCTTTGATTTATGATCTGGTAAAAAATAACATTTAAAGAGAACCTTCTTAGATTTCATAACCTCAGTTGAAAACTTGTGGGCTGCTGATTACTGTAGAGACTCTCTGTGATTCCGAGCTGCCCATGAGGGCTGGTTAAGAGAGGGAGTCGTTTGCTTTTACCGAGGGCAACCTTAACTTCTTGCATCCTATTTCTAAAGAAGAATTGCTTAGTTTATGTGTCTACAACCTCAGGCCTTCTAACTAGTAAAGGAACTTTGCAGACATCTTTTTTTTTTTTTGAGGCAGGATCTCGCTTTGTAGTTCAGGCTGGCTCTGAGCTCACTATGTTGTCCAGGCAAGCCTCAAACTCAGTAATCCTCCTGTCTCTGCCTCCCGAGTGCTGTGATTACAAGCATGAGCCACCACACCCGGCACTGTGGTATGTGTTATGTGGTATTGATTGCTGTTGGGCATGAGTCTCCATGCCCAGCATTGTATGTGACCGGGGATCAAACTCAGGACTTTGCACTTGCGAGGCAGACGCCAGAACCACTGAGCTAACCCTCCAGCCCCTGCAGACATCCTTTTTAAGGATGCTAGAATCTGTTACCTTCCTTTCCTGTCTATAAAGAAATGTAATTTGAATTGAAATCACAAAATAATTCTTTTAGAACTTAACTGGATCATCTGGAAAGTGAAGACGTGATTAAATAAACAATTTTTGAAAAATAAGAACAATGAAGATATATGTTCTTGCCAGGCAGCAAGTATCCTTTGAAGCTCTAGTGATTAAAACAGTGTGACAGAAACTGATGGCAGGACCCACAGGCCACGACCATCAAGAAATGTCATGTAGGGCCGGAGGGTTAGCTCAGTGGTTCCGGCGCCTGCCTCGCAAGCGCAAGGTCCTGAGTTCGATCCCCGGTAACCACATATAATGCTGGGCATGAAGACACACCCACCAACAATCAACGCCGCATACCACAATGCCGGACGTGGTGGCTCACGCCTGTCATCCCAGCACTCGGGAGGCAGAGACAGGAGGATTGCTGAGTTCGCGGCAGCTTGCCTGGGCACCATAGTGAGCTCAGGGCCAGCCTGAACTACAAAGCGAGACCCTGTCTCCAAAAAAAAAAAAGAAAGAAAGAAATGTCGTGTATGAAAAGGAGATACTTCAAAACTGGGGACAAAGGAGTTTATTCAGTACACTTTATTAAAATAATTTCCTAAAACTTTAGGGGGGAAAGAAGCACAGAGTTTGATGCTACTTTTTTAAACCACACAATATGGAATTTTTATTTTAACATGATTTCTGTATATGGAGGAGATAAGAGGACTCTTTACAAATGGAACCGATTTTACTAGAGTGAACAAAATAAAACCAGTATTTGATGTGAATCCATGAATTAATGTTTCAAATCCAGCCAAGAAGTCCATTACGATTTTTTGCCTCTGGCTCGTCTGAGTCCTTCCCATCAGCCCTGCCAGTGCCCAGCAGGGCTTGACGTTGGCCGAAGGTGTGGGGCGAGAAGCCCTGCTCGAACGCTGTGATCTTGGTGGGTTCCAGTTTGTCAAGATACCCCCTTCCACCTACACAGATAATAGCCATTTGGTGGTTTGCTGCTATTTTTAAGTCCTCCATACAAATAGATTCCAGATGGAGTAAACAGTGAAGCATAACTATGTGAAAGGAATAGAAGAATATAGGAAAATGTTTTCATCATCTAGGGTGGGGAAGCCTTCTTCAGTGCGACTGTAAATGCAAGAGCTCATTTCCCCAGATGAAGACTGTACCCTTAAGTATTATAGGACACCATGACAGCCAATGATGAGGCTGGTTTTTGAGGGTGATGGGAAAAAGTAACTTTGGCATTATTCCGTATACTCTCCCCATATGAGTATTCTTATAAGAATGTTTTTGGAAGTTGCATCATTTTCTCAATATGTTCACCACCGTGTGTGGACCATGGTGAACACTCATAAATTATAGTAGCTATTGTTATTTGAAATCCTTTCCTCATTTACAGTGATTCATGTTTAGAAAATGTAGTTCCATGTCTAATTGTATTTTTGTAAAATTGGCTTATGTTTCGAAAAGCATCCCTTTTTGTTGTCTCTGATACTCCAAATGCATTTTTCTCCTGTCTCTCATTACCCCCCCCCATGCAGGGGATGAAGGATTTCATTCTGTTCTTAAATACGTGATGACTCTTGACTCAGCCAGAGTGTGAGATTGCAGAAGGACCATGAACCGTGTGCACAGTGGTATTAATGGGCCTGACATACACATAAACAATGTTAGCAAATTGAGGAAGTTTCATCAAATGCCAAGTTAAGTGTAATCAGGCTGGGGTCAAGCACTGGAGGATGCTGGGTAAGGCCTACAGAACTTGGACAGGGGCCCCACCTCTCAGAAGTGGGACAAAGAAGAGACCCAGGAAAGCCAGTGCTGCCACACAGACACTTAGGGAAACTTTCTCCAACCTCTCTCACTTCTAAAACAGACTTCTGTCTATATGCACCAGTGGTCTGACTTTGAGGCGACTCATGTTCGGCCCTCTGCATGCCACATTTGAGACCTGGCTTGCTTGAGGGTGCCAGGCTTTTCCTGGGGCCGCGGTGGAATCGCCTCTCCTTGAGCACATGGGCCAGCGCCCTCTGGCTGGTGTCCAGCTGTAACATTTTAGCGGCTCTCTGTGGGTCCTTTTTCCTCCCCTTCACCAGTGGGGACTTTATATGTAGTTCACTTCTCTCCATATGTAGATCAGTGGGCTTGGATGAAGTCATGCTGAACATTTTTCAAGTGTTGCATTACTGTGCCTTATGCTTTACATAAGAATCATTTAATTCTCATAACCTATTTCAGATGAAGAAATTAAGGCAAAAATTAAAACTTGACTCAGCTGCATCGGCCTTTTCTATTGTTTTTTCTAATCTCTATTTCATTTATTTCTGCTTTGTTATTACTTCCTTCCTTCTTCTGACAATGGGCAGTTTATTCTTTTTTCGGTTCCTTATGGTATGGAGTTGTTTATTTGAGATTGTAACTTCTTAATTAGACATTTATTTCTATAAACTTCCCTTTTAGAACAACTTTTTGCTGTGTCCGTAAGTTTGGCTCTGTTGTTCCCATTTTGTCTCCAGTTTTTATCTCCTCCTGATTTCTTTTTTGAATCATTGGGTATTGAAGAGTGTGTTATTTAATTTCCATATATTTGTGAATTTTCCGGTTTTCTTCATTACTGATTTTCAGCTTCATTCTTTTGTACTTGAGAAAGACACTTGATAGGATTTCAGTCTTCATTTATGGGTTTAGACTTGTTTTGTGGCCTAATGTATGATCTGTCCTGGAAAATGTTCCAAGTATGCTTGAAAAGAATATGTAATCTGTTGCTGTTGAATGGAATGTTTTGTATTGGTCTGTTGGATCCCATTGCTCTGTAGTATTGTTTAGGTGTACCGTTTCCGAATTGATTTTCTGTCTGTATGATCTATCCACTGTAGAAAGGAGAGTATTAAAGTCCCCTGTTATGATTGTATTGCCGTCTTATTTCTCTCTTCAGTAAGTTAATATTTGCTTTATATATTTAGGTGCTCCAGTGTTGGATGGAAAATAATAGAAAAGATCAGTGAAACAAAAAGTTGGTTTTTAAAAAGATAAACTTTGGCTAGACATTTCAAAAACTGAAGAGTAGATTCAAATACATCAAATTATAAATGAAAGAGGACACGTAGTTAACTGAATTCACAAAAATTGCAAGGGTCATAGAAATGTCTATGAACAATTGTATGCCAACAAATAAATAATGAAACTAGTATGTCAGAGACATACTTACACCCCTGTATTTATTACAGCATCATTCACAATTGCCAAGATACAGAATCAGCCTAAGTATGAAGAGATGAAAGGATAAAAGCAATGGGTGTGAGTCTGTGTATGTGTGTATGTGTGTGTGTGAGAAAGAGAGAATTACATACAGTAAAATCTACCCAGCCTTAAGGAAGGAAATCCTGTCACACCATGGAGAACATTATACTAAGCAAAATAAGCCAGAATTTAAAAATAAATACCATACAATGTCTCTTTATATGTAGAATCTTAAAAAAATAATTGAACTCAACAGGCTGGAGATTTAGCTCAGTGGTTCCAGCGCCTGCCTAGCAAGTGCAGAGTCCCTGGTTCAATCCCCAGTAACCGCATACAGCAATACCGGGCGTGGTGGTTCACACCTACTAGCAATCAATAACACATACCACAAATGCCAGGTTTGGTGGCTCACACCTGTAATCCCAGTGCTTGGGAGGCAGAGGTAAGAGGATTGCTGAGTTTGAGGCTTGCCTGGGCTACATAGTGAGCTCAGTGCCAGCATGAACTACAAAGCAAGACCCTGTCTCAAAAACAAAAAAAAGAACTCAGAAGCAGAAAGTAAAATGGTAGTTTTCATGGCCTGGATTAAGGGACTATTGATTAAAAAATTCAAGCTTTAGCTGTAGGGTAGGCAGGGGAATGGGAAAAAATGAGAAGTCATGTCATATACTGGTACACATTCTCAATTGTGATCATGATGTGTATATAAAATGTACCAATAAAGTCAATTAGAAAAGATACAAGTGGTCAGGTAGAATTAATACATTTTTAGAGTTTTTATAGCATGATGATTATAGCTAATATATTTTATAATTAAAAATTATTGAGATAGTAGACTTTAAACGTTCTCTCCACAAAAAGGTAAGTATACGAAGTGATGGACATTTGGTGTCAGTAGGTAGCTTGGTGCCGCCATTTCAAAGAGCTTACAGACATACACACAAACACAGACCACATGGCATGCTGTAAATACAAGGTGGTTTTGATCTGTTTTGTTGTGTGGTGCTAGGGGTTGAAACCAGCCCTTGGGTATATTAGGCAAACACTCAACACTGAACTTCTTCCCCAGCCTTTGTTTTTGTTTGAGGTGGAGCCTCCTAAATTACCCAGGCTGGCCTCGAACTTGTGATCCTCCTGCCTCCGCCTCAAGGGATTACAGGAACGTGCCACAGTGTCCAGCTATAAATTTAGTATATATTTAATTTATATACTATATATAATTTAATATATATAATAGTATAAGTTTTTGTCACTTATACTCTTAGTACATTTGTGGAAATAAATATCAAAATGATGAGTCATTAAAGAAACTACATCATTTGCTAATTGGTAAATGATAGGACAGGTCTGTGAGTTCCAAAACCTGCATTCTGACCTTTATCCTGCTAATTCTAACCTGGCCCTGACCCCAGTGAATATCACAGACTTCCTAGGGCAGAGGGAGGAATCCAGAAGGTCTTCTTGGCCAGAGTCCCACTAATTCCTAGAACAGCAGCTTTACCATCTTTTACTCCTCTCTATAGGAGGAGGAAGGAGCCCTGTGCCGGAATGCAGGTGAACCATGAAGTTCTTTTATATCTTCTGGATTTCATCTCTTGTAGGCTAGTGACAAACACATCTTTCTTATCTACCTCATAAATTCATAATGCTCAGATACGGGTGACACCACTATTAACAAAGACTCTCATAAGACATAAAGTAAGGAAGTACTAATATTTTAACAGTACTAATGGTACTAATAGTACTAATATTTGAACAGTAAAGATACCGAACTTCCCCTCCAGTGTGAAACCCTAGCAATCCTTACTAGTCTTACCCCTCCGCTGTTACTGTTCTCCTGATGTTTTCATTAACTCTCTTCTACAGACACAGCCCTGAGCAGTAAATGGGAGGCCCACCGTACAAGGCAGGAAGAAGGCCTCTTAGAGGAAGGCAGCTTTAGAGACACGGGAATGCATGTCCAGCAAGAGGTTGTGCATGTGGACACCTCCTTCACAAAGCCTTTAGATGAGGGCTGGGCTGTGCAAGTGACTGGAATCCACCTTTGTTAGGTAACATTCTGTCCGTGCTTTGGTAACAGGATCAGTGTTTCTACTGCCGTGGGAAAATGAAGGAGCTGCTACCAAGTTAGCATGTGCTCTGGTAACCTACCAAATACAGGAAGGACACAGGACAAGGAGGAAGCAGCTTATCCCTGAGCAGTTAACACCCCGTGTGAAACGTGTGTAATAGACTTTGACATCTCCACTGGGTTTGTTTACCTCTTCGGCAACCTCTGAAGTGTGTACAGAGAGGAGATGGCTGAAGTGACAGCACAGTTCATGCCTGTTGACTCTCTGTGCCAGCGAGGTCACCAGCCATTTGTGGTTGGAGCTCTGGGCAGCTTCCTCCACCACAAGGTTCCACCCTTGGGCAGGAGGCTGCACATCCCAAAACACTGGCTAGGAAGTGCCCAGGGTTTGACCAAGGTGTTCCTGAGGCCCGTGGTGCCACGGTGGTAGATTCATCTTCAGCATACTACTGTAAATTGGAAAATGAAGTAGCGACTTAAGCATCTTCTGACCCAGAAGGGCCGAGAACCTTAAAGCAGACAGTGAGTGAGGGAGCAGTGGGGGACCCAGGTACCCAGTTCATCTCGGATGATCAGCTCCAGCTTCCGTGGGGTTTTGCCCGTCATCTGATGGTCTCCACTTAATACTGTCTTAGCTTATTGCGCCCCCAGGAGCTCACTGGTTAAAAGAAGATGCAAAAGAGACACTTATGGTTGAAGTTAATGAGAAATATAATAGTGTGATTTTCTACTTTGCCTTTAAGATATTTTCACTAGACTTTTATTGTTTTGACTTTATTGATTAAATGACTGACTGACTGACTGACTGTAGTCCTGGGGATGCAGCAATGCCCTTCACACTGCACGGCTTCTCCGGCCCTTTTTATTCTGAGGCAAGGTCTCAGTAAATTGGCCAAGCTGGGTTTGAACTTGCAGTCTTCCTGCCTCGGGCTCACCGAGTGCTAGGATTACAGGCGTGCGCAACGGTGTCTGGCTTCACCACATCTGTAAGTTGGTCAGCCGGTCAAAACTTTCACACGACAGTTCTCTTGTGTTCTGTCCAGTGTAGCTGTTGTGTGTTGGAATATAAGACTTTTTGTCCCTGTGGTACAGGAGCTCCCCTTTCTGTGTGAGGAGAATGTGTTCTGAGAGACACCAGAACTAGCACAAATGTCCTTTTCTTCCTCATAATGGCACAGATAGAAGATTCACTTTTTTTTTTTTTTTTTTTGAGACAGGGTCTTGCTTTGTAGTTCAGCTGGCCCTGAGGCTCACTATGTAGCCCAGGCAAGCCTCGAACTCAGCAATCCTCCTGCCTCTGCCTCCCAAGTGCTGGTATTACAGGCGTGAGCTACCACATCCAGTATTGTGATATGTGGTACTGATTCCTGGTGGGCATGAGTCACACACCCAGTATTGTTGTATGTGGTCACTGGGTATCAAACCAGGGACCTTGCGTTTGCTAGGCAGGCACTGGAACCACTGAGCTGAATCTCTGGCCCCAGAAGTTTCACTCTTAATATAGATCTTAGTGTTCTCAGCATCTGATTTTTTTTCACTTTCTTTAATTTAAAACTTTCACCTTTTCAGTGAAAGGATGCACTTCTTGGCTTGGGAGGGGCACATCTGAATTACTGACATCACTGATTTGGCACTTCGGGACCATTATTAAGCATAATAAGGACGACTTGAAAACCGAGCCACAGTACTGCCATGGCGACCTGACAGCTGATCTGGGGCCCTGCCCTGGAGCCACAGCACAAGTGCGCACAGAGCGCGCAGGCTGGACGGAGGGCGGTTCATCCTGGGCTCGCCAGTCAGTGCACGGCATGGTTGTGTCTGAATGACTTCAGCCCGGCGCAGGGGGCCTCCGATCAGAGGCTACTACTACATATACTTGGAGAAGTGATTGTGAATTCCAGCTGGAGGTCTTCTCTCATCTTACTTAGATATCAAACATCATAATTTTAAAAAATAAACCAGGGAATTTTATTTAATTCAAATGCAAAGATTTCATATTTGCAGGAATTTAGGCAGCAGAGTTGCTTTTTTCTATTACTCATTTCATAGCAAGTGATTTTTCACTTCATTTAAAAATATTTTAATATATTTATGTGTATGATTTAAATTCTAGTCAATAAATCATCTGTGTTCTTATGTATTAATCTAAATTAAAAGAAATAGCATGCGTCACTTATGAAATAGAGAAAGTTGTCTTGACCTTTTATTTTTTATTTTTTACAACAGGGTTTCCCTTTATAGTTCAGCCTGGCCTTGAACTCACTATATAGTTCAGGCAGACCTTGAACTTGAAGCCATCCTCCTGCCTCAGCCTCCCAGGTCCCAGGATTACAGGTGTGGGCTACCACAGCAAGCTGTTTTTGATATTTGAAAGGTTATATTAAAATAGATTTTAAAATATATTCATAAAGTAATATATTAAAATGACTTTTCAGGCTAAACCTGATACAATTAGTTTAAATATCTCTTAGGGGTTTTACAAGATAGCATCTTCCTGGAAAAAGTTCAAGAGTCAACAGAGCTTGGAGAAGTTTAGGAGAGGGAAGGAGACTGTTTCCTAGCAAGCCACCAGGTGCTCTCTTTAGGTTTGGAGAATACAAGTCTCAAGTCGTGCACAGAGTTGTTTTCTCTGCAGGCCTCGGAAGACAAACCTCCCCATGCCCCTCTCAGTCGCTAATGGTGCCGGGCGGTGCTGGACGCTCTGCACCCTGCAGAGTCATCCTCCAGTCTCCACCTGCAAGGCTTTTCTGTGTCTCCCCAGGTCCTTTTCTGTCCCCTGGAAAGACAGTCCTGGATGTCGGAGCCACCCCACCGGCCCCGGGCCTTGCCCTGGGCCCTGGTTTCTGCCTGTGTGGCTCTCCCTCCCCCAGGCCACCTCCCGCCTCTCCGACTCCAGCTGGGTCTGGGAGCGCTGCCGCTGCCGCTTCCTGAGGAAAACCTTGCTATTCAAATCCACACCCACCGCAGGCTGGCCCTGCTTCTGTGGGCTTCTGAAGAGAACTCTTCCTGCTGGAACTTTATTCACAAAATTAAGATAATTTTTACATTCATACAATGTAAATGTGCTCTATATTTGTTTTATTTTTACCTAACATATAGCGTGTATCAGCTTATAGTCTATATCACATAATATATAAGTTGAAATGTAATGAATGTAATCAAGTAATTAATTATTTCTTGTACAGATGAACATAGTGATATCGGCCAGAGCAGGAGCTGCCTGTCTTATTTGCTGCCTGGTCCCAGCACTTTACCAGGGTCTGCACTCGATTTTTTTTTTTTTTAACATTACTGTCTTTACAGGACTTCTCACATTGGCGGAGAAAATCTTCCCTCAGCACAGGGCTGGCTCCCTTCTAGGTCTGACGGCCTTCCCAGGGGTCCCCCCTTTGGGGTGTGTGAATGGGGCTGTATGGTCTGGAGAATCAGGAAAAAAAAGATCACATTGAGTTTGTTTATTGGGGTGTTCGTGGTGTCTTGACATCTGAGGCATTGCAGTTAAAAGTATAGTTTATGCCGGGCGTGGTGGCTCACGCCTGTAATCCCAGCACTCGGGAGGCAGAGACAGGAGGGTTGCCATCAGCTCAGAGCCAGCCTGAACTACAAAGCGAGACCCTGTCTCAAAAAAAAAAAAAAAAAGTATAGCTTATTTGCTCCACAGCTTTAAGTAAAGAAATCTAAAAATGCACTATTTTGTGTGGCACTGGAACGCTGGCTTACATCCCCAACCCTTTGTGTATTTTATTTTGAGCCACGATCTCACCAAATCACCCAGGATGGGCTGGAACTTAGCATTGTCCTGCCTCAGCCTCCTGGAGCACTGGGATTCTGGGCATGCGCCACTGGGCTTCGCTGGTACTTTTCTTATTTGTCCTCCTCTCAGGTGCTGTTTTTGCTTTTTCTTTCCTTTCGTTCCCCACTGTGACCCCACATAAAACTGAGTCATCAAACTTTCAAAAACAATTTTTCTTTAGCCAAATTTGAAGTGGGTTGGGAACTTCAGAGTCTGGAAGTATCTTAGAAGAAAGTCTCTTTGGATGTAGTCGTGTGTTTACATTTTTTCCAAGATGTTTCCAGTGAAACCAGACCTTATATATTTTGGCTCTGAGAATTTTAAGAACCTTCCCTTTTCAGTTCTCCTTGAAGAAAAGATACTGAAATTTTCCACAGATCTGCTTGTAAGACTTAACTTTCCTTCGGCCCACCTCCTTTCAGCTAAAGCTGAGGTGCCTGGAGGTGGCGGCTCCTCTTATAAACAGGTGGGGCCGGTCCATAAACCGTGTGGGGAAGGTGACAGGAAAGGGAAATAGCGTGCTGCCATGTGGCAGCTTTCTGATCGATCAAGGAGAAGCAGCGTGTACGACGGTGGTCCCGTAGGGTCGTAGTGAATCTTCAGAACCCTGTCCCCTAGGGTGTCGATGCTCTTACTGCCACGTTGCGCTGTGGCTTTGTCACACCACAGCACAGCGCACCGCCCACCTGTCCGCGTGAGGCCCGGGGGAACGGACCTGTTGTGCTGCCAGTCATGTGGGAACGGCACCTAGAAATTCCACCAGTACACAGGACTGCGTAATGATGATAAACGGCCCTTACTGCTTTATGTATTTACTACACTGTACTTCCCATCATTATTTTAAAATGTATTCCACTTGTGAAAAATAAGCTTACCGTGAAACGTGAAGCCCTGTGGTGCTGGCGACATCACACTCCTCGTATTTGCTGCGTCTGTTGATCAGATTTAGAGACCGCGCGGAGCCGTTGATTTATACCATCTGCACTCCGGTGTTGGCGGAGTGATGAAATCATTCACTGATGCATTTCTCAGAATGTGGCCTCATTCTTAAGTGATGTCTATCCGTAAATCTCATCTTGAACGATTTCAAAAGATTGTAGTCAGTCTCTTTAGGAGGAAGTCTCTGAAAAAAAAATTGAATGTGAAGTGTTAACAACAGCAGGAGAAAAAAAAAAAAAGCCTGGTCATCAGGGTGCACACCTGTAATGTCAGCACTCTGGGAGGAGGATCACAGATTCAAATTTAATCCCAGCCTGGATAACTTAGCTACTTAGAAAGATCCTGTCTCCAAAAACAAGGGAGGTAGTGCCGGAGATCTGCCTGGGTTTGATTTCCCAGTATGACAAGCAGGAAGAGCCCACCAGCCACAAAACTGTTGAGTATTGCTGTGACCTCGGTAATACTGTGTACTACATCTACACCAGTCTTGCATCCAGCCCTTTAATCCTCTGGAGAATTGTGTGTCCTGGGCCTTGAATCAGGACCTCTGCCATCCTTACAAGGTGCCAGGCTGAGTGAGGAAAGAGTGCAGTTTGCCCGCCACCTGGGAGCCAGGACATGACAAGTTGCCCCCTGTATATGAGAAGCCCCCACGAGGCTGTTGGAACAAGGCCACAAGGCGGAGCTCCTGCATTCACGCAGGGCTTCTAGAAGGCCCTGCGGTCAGGTCAGAGGCTTCTGTTTCTCTTCCTGCTTACAGACTGTCCTCAGCACCCTTTCCTGCTGTGCAGTTCAAGAAATAACTTCCCGGAGTGTTTGTCTTTCCAGGCGGCCCATGGCATCAGTTTTGTTTTTGGACATTGTCCATTTGCTCTAAGTGGGAGGGTTCCAAGCCGGTGGGCCCAGCTGCATGCTAGTTCCTGCTGAGAACACTCGTGATGAAGTAAGTTCCTACTACGCTAAACACACTGGAGGCTCACAAGCCCGCACCTGTTTACACCTGCAAAAGAGCTGGCTGTTCGTGCTGGGGGAGTTTCTCTTGGGCTGAAATCCATCATGTGCCTGAATCAATCTGCTGTGAACACTTTAAAAACATCACATTGTTTACTAGCGGTATTCCTGTGTTATTGCAGTATGTTGAAACACTTAACATTCAAAGCAACTGAGTTTTTAAAACTTGCCTCAGAAAAAGTAGAAAAGCTCTTCATAAAAGAGGCAGATGAACCAGAGAGGAAGGTTGGCCAAGTCTTCTGGGGAGGAAAGGAAGAAGAATCATTTTACTGCTGTGGAAAGGCCTGAGCGGGGCTGGGTGGAGAGGTGTGGGGAGGCCGGGCTGGCGGAGGCCTGGCTTCTAGTTATGTCTGTCATCCTCAGCTGGACCAGGAGGCCAGATTGGTCCCTTAGTCCTCTCTGATTCTAGGTGATCTCAACTACTGTAAAAAAGTATTACCTCCATTTTTCTCACATTCTTGGGGACCAGTGCCAGCTCTTTACTGAGAGCTGGAAAGGAGCATTTGACCACTTCCACCCACCCTGAGAAACCACTTTACCTCTTTTCCTGCCATGAAATGTCTTGTTTTCCTTCAGGCCCTTTCCTTGTGGGTGTGAGGCATATTTTGGGTGTTAACACAGTACCCAAGTAGAATTCATTATGATGGTATGTGGGAGAGAGGCCTCTTCAGGTCCTTAAAGGCTGCAGCCCTTTATCAAAACCTTGTGTCATGAGTGACAGTAGGACGAGCCTTCGTCATGAACTACAAAGTTATTTGCAGTGTTTGTTTGGAATGAGATAGATGAGAGTTGAATCCCAGCCCACTCTACCCAGCTTGAGGACCGTGGGCAGGTTCATCTCTCTAAGCTTCCATTTTCTCGTCTTTGAAAGATGGATCCAAACATCCACTGCAGTCGGGTTGTTTCGGGGTGGAAGCTGGGTGTGCCCACACATAACATGTGGTGCAGCATAGAGCCACAACTCAATGTTGGTACTGCACCCCTTGTGTGTTGTAAAACTCATGTTGTCAGAATTTCTAATGTGAACACACCATTAAAAGCAAGCTGTGCATTTCCAGTGCTTGTGTTTGTACATCCTATAAGTTCAGTTTAATGCTTTACTTGTCATTTTTTAAAATCCTAATATAGAAATTCAAATGCCTCTCCACTTTCCTTGTCCGAACATAACTAGGGTAAGAACCAGAGTTCAAAGATACTCAGCCGCAGTGTGGACACAGGTAATCGACAGACACGTGAAGGTTTGCAGGTTATTCTCTTCTCATCTGTCAAGACTTGTTCTATGTGTTTTCTAGGCCAGGCTTCCCTGGGTTTTGCTTTGTCATAGTTGAAGTCCTCCAAACTAACAAGAGTCCTAAAGGATCCGAAAGGGGAGATAAACATCAGGGACAATACCTCACATTTCCTCCAGGTCCTCCAGTACCTTTTGCTGTGGGAAGAAGGTCACAAAACATAGTGACCAATCTGCATGGACCTGTCCGTCCCCTCCATAGCTGCCAGACAAGAAAGAAAAAGAAAAAAGTCAGATTTTTTCAAACATTCTCAAATTACTGCATAGAAATGATTCAGAAAAACAATGCATGACAGTAGCCAGGGCTCGCTGGTGGGAATAGTCACCTTGCAGTTTTGTTAGTATCTTTCCTCTGGCGACTGCAAAACACAGAAAGCAACTCAGAAAAGGAGCCTGCTATTTTGACAGAAGCTGTTTTGATGTAAGTGAAACCAGGCTTGGCACATAGTAGGGTCAGGCTGCGGCCTGAGACGAGCTGGGAAAATTATTTCAAGATGGAGCTGGACCTACTTGAAAGTATGGGGAGCCAGTATGGGGAAACAAAGACGTTTCATCTTTGTCTGGATTGGGTATGAGAAGCATCATGTGCCTTCTGAGATACATGGACTGTGGGATCCCTGTTCTGTATTGCCACTCCTGAGGACAAGAAAGGGGGGCCACCTTTTCATGGTGCACTGTGTGGCCCACAGAGTCACCCACTGATTGTGAACTGTTGGCTTTGGCTGGCTTGGGGGATGAGAGCAGAAAACAGAAATATGTGTTCTTATTCTCAGAGTTTCCAACATAAGAACGTAATAAAAGTGATGGGACTGTATGGAACGAAGTTCTTTTTTTTTTTTTTTTTTTTTTTTGAGACAGGGTTGTAGTTCAGGCTGGCCTGAGCTCACTGTGTAGCCCAGGCAAGCCTCAAACTCAGCAATCCTCCTGTCTCTGCCTCCCTAGTGCTGGGATTACAGGTGTGAGTCACCACGCCCAACATTGTATGTGGTTACCAGGGATTGAACTCAGGGCCTTGCGCTTGCGAGGCAGGCACCAGAACCACTGAGCTAAATCTCCAGCCCCAGAAATAAGTTCTTAGGTCATCTTGTACTTATTTTTAGGGCTTAATGGCCCTAAATCTTTGATATGATTTGAATATGATCTTGGTCTGGCTTTAGTTATCCTTGAGTGTTCATAGCAGCCTCTTGCAAGGCAAGGCCAACAGTAGATACTGCATATATGAGAAACCCCAGGAACTGCCATAGGGCTGGAGAGCTGAGCCTCAGGCAGGGCCTGACTCTGGAGCAGGATGCCTTGGATTTTCTTTTCCTCTGTCCCAAACAGTCTTCATCCTAAAGGGTTGAGTCATAGCAAAGCCACTGTGATATAAAATTAAATGTCATTGGCATGTCCAGAGGAGAGTATGGCTTGATCCCAACAAAGTTCAGAAGAAACCTAGATAAAAATAACATGGAGGAAGTAAGAAATGAAAAGCAGATGATAGGAATACAGAGTCATGGGAGTTATTTTCATAGTAGTAATGCAATATTTGGGTCCCCCTCAAAATTCACATGTTGGAATTTATTCCCCAGTATGATGACATTTGGCAGTGGAGCTTTGGAGCGTGATTAGGTCATGAAAGTGTTGCCCTCAGGAATGGAATCCGTGACCTGAGAAGCAGTGTCCCAGAGAGATGCGTTACCCCTTGTACAAAGGGCATGTGAGACTCTCCCAAGCAACTGTCTGCCTCTGGGTCACAAAATAAATCTACCAGATACCCTGATCTTGAACTTCCTGGCCTCCAGAGCTATGCGAGATAAATTTCTGTTGTTTGTAAGGCTGCAGCCTGTGCCAATTTGTTACACAACCCATAGGGCCGAAGGAAATTTATATCATATACTGTTAGGTCACCAGTGTTTGGAGTCTTCGTGAATGAGGAAAGCTTTGGTCTTCTGATGATGAAGCAGAGTTGCTTGATGATGACTTTGGAACAGTGGGAAGAATGTAGGAGACCCTATGGAAGAAAATACCCATTGGCTTAAATGGGATCCTAAGAGCAAATTTTGGAGGCAGAAGAGATGGCCAGGGGATTCATGGCCTAAGCTGGATAGAATGGTTTTAATTCTGTTAATAACTTAACTGGACTAAAGTGAAGGGCAAGTCTCAGTAAGATGCTGGCAGGGCAGTGGGATCTCTCCTCAGCACAACAGGGCACGATCTAAAGGACAGTGACCAAGAAAACATCGAAGGGACCCATTCCCGTGAGTCAGGACTTTGTAGGGAGAAAATGTCAGAGAACATGAAGAAGTCAGTGTAGTGACTGAGAACCCTGCTGCAAATGAGTCACTTTAAAGAATAAGACAGGATAAGATTACATATAGGATTTGTTAAGTAAAATATTCAGAAAATCAAATCCATGAGAAAGAAAGTGGCTGTGATGAAGGTGTTGTAAATGGGCCTCAGAGATCTTATTAGGGGATGAAAAGAGTCTAAAATGAATTTGTGTTGATCACTGCATAACTTGATAAATTTCCTAAAAATCATTGAACTGTATGTTTGAAATGCATGAATACATGAAATGCATGAATCATTTCTAAGAGCTCAGTCTGTCTTTTTTCTCTCTCCCTCCCCCTCCCTTTCTCTCTACCTTCTTCCCTGATATAGAAAGGATTTTTTTTTTTAATGTACAGAGATCAAATCCAAGACCTTGAGCTTTCTAGGCAGGTATTGTCCCACTGAGCTAAATCCCTGGCCCTAGAAAGGATCCACTTATGAACCAGATGGTCAGTGGTGCTAATGTGTCAGCCACTAGGCTAGTGCATGAGGACATGAAATGGAAGATTTTTACAAAGTGCATTAATACTTAATTCTCAAAGAAGGAAAATAACTACTGAGAACTTTGGCCTCACCATTTGTCACTGACTTAAACACTGAAATAGGATAAGGTAGTTTTTGACATCACATGGAGACATACCATTGAATAATAAATGGATTCTCTTTTCATGAAGGAAAGACTGACAGTTCATAACTTGAATGTGCTTTTGGCCCAGCAGGAACTTTTAACCTAGAACTCCACCTGTAGGGATGAACCTTCACTTTGCAAGCAGCAGTGTGCTGACATCTTCCACATTTGTATTTCTGTACTCATCCTTCGCTCCAAAGCCCAGCTCCAGTATCTAGCTGTCTGTACAACAACCACACGAGGGTCTGAGACTCATGATGTTCCAAGTTCAAGTTCAGGGTAGATCTGTGCAATTACAACAATGGGATAGCTTCGGCCTTTAGAAGGTGCTTGCCTTCCTCACATGTTGGCAGTTTCATTCTTCCAGCTTTTCAGGCCAAAGCCCTAGACACCATCCTTGACCTCTTGTTCCTGTACCCCAGCTAAAAATAAAAGGTTTTCTCTACCTTTTACCCAACCTTCAAAATTGATCATGGCCTGCATATTTCTGAACTTTTCTACATTATTCTTTTTTTTTTTTTTTTTTCAATTTTTGAGACAGATTCTCACTTTGTAGTTCAGGCTGGCCCTGAGGTCACTGTGTAGCCCAGGCAAGCCTCGAACTCACAGCAATCCTGCTTCTGCCTCCCGAGTGCTGGGATTACAGAGCTACCACGCCCGGCATTGTGATATGTGGTACCAGGGATCGAACTCAGGACCTTGTGCTTGCCAGGCAGATGTCAAACCACTGAGCTAAATCCCTGGCCTCTACGTGATTCTTATTTTTTTTAACTACTAAGGCATCAGACCTTGGAATTCTGTACATGATCTTGTCCCATCTGTTTGCTTCCACCCTTGTCTGTTCTCAACACGGAAACAAAGGGGTTGTTTTCGAATGTAATCACATCACATCAGTCCTCTGTCCTGAGTTCAACAGCTTATTCTACTCAAAGTCTTAACAGCAACATTCTCACGGGAAGTGCCACGGGAGTTGGGCTACCACCTCTTGGATTACTCTCTCCCTCCCTCCTTGCCAGCCACGGAGGCCTCATTGCTGGGCGTACTTCCAGTTTACCACGTTGGCACTTGCTGCTGCTCCAGTCCGGAATGCTCTTCTCCCAGGCAGCTGTAATAATGGCCAGCTCTTTGGCCCTCTTCAGAACTTTGCTCAATGTGTTCTTCCCAGAGGGGATTAACTTAGCCACACATTTTAAAATTTCAGCCAGACCTTTCCAGTGCCTGGTGTACTTGAGCTTCTTTGTCCTCTTCAGTATGTGTCCGTAGCACACACCTTACCTTTTAACACCCTTGGTATTTGGATACTTATTTGAATAGGTCTGTCATTCATCCTCTGGCTGCTCCTGCCAGATTGTAAGCTCCACAAAGACAGGGATCTTTGTTTTGTTTCCCACTGTACCCTCAAGTATCTAAAACTGTGTCTCCGATATAGTACGTAACTATTTGTTGAATGAATAAAAGCATGAATGAGTGGATATGTAATGAGCAGGTAGTAACTGTGTAAATAGAAAAAATAGCATTGGGCCACAGGAAAAAAGCAAAGCGGTTTCCACATCCATTGTCTGAGGCAGATCAACTCCTTCCTTAGGTGAAGTCGCCTCACATGCAGCCAAGTCCAATGCTCCTAGCATTCCCTGTACACCCTCTCCCAAACCGAGGCAATGTGACCATCATCATCAGGGTATGTTGGCAAAGCTGGATGTCTGTAGCTCTAATTTTTTTTTTTTTTTGAGACAGGGGTCTCACTTTGTAGTTCAGGCTCTGAGTTTACTATGTAGCCCAGGCAAACCTCAAACTCAGCAATCTTCCTGCTTCTGCCTCCCATGTGCTGGGATTACAAGCATGAGCCACCACACCCAGCATTGTGGTATGTGGTACTGATTGCTGGTGGGTGTGAGTCACCACACCCGGTATTGTTGTATGTGGTTACCAGGGATCAAACCAGGGACCTTGTGCTTGCTAGGCAGGCATAGGAACCACTGAACTAAATCTCCGGCCCTGTAGCTCTAATTTGACTCTGTATAGATGCAGATTGATCTCACATAGCCATAAGAATCCCTGATCCACTCAACATTAGTTTAAAAAATCAATCATTTGGGCTGGAGATTTGTATGTCGCACTGTATGTCAGTGGTTCCAGCGCCTGCCTGCTAGCTCAAGGTCCTGAGATGATCCAGGTAACCACAGACAATGCTGGGCGTGGTGACTCATGCCTATAATCCCAGCACTCAGGAGGCATAAGCAGGAGGATTGCTTAGTTCGAGGCTTGCCTGGGCTACATAGTGAGCTCAGGGTCAGCCTGAACTACAAAGCGAGACCCTGTCTCAAAAAAAAAAAAAAAAAATCAATCATTTGCAAACAGAACCTGAGAAATTCTCTTTTTAGGGCCAATGTCTTTACATCTTACAAGATCATTTCTCATTTTGACCAGGCATTTTCTACTTAATAGTTTCTGTACTTCTATTTCTAGCAAGTATATGAGTACCTTAAATGTTTATGTGTTTATCAATTCGTGCAGAAATAAGGTACACTAAAACTTTTGAGGAAAACAGTCTTTTCATGCCTTACTGGTGAGTGATAGAAAGGCCCATAACTCTCTATCTTGCCAGTGAACTTTGTTGGAACCAAAACATGTGATAAATCTCAGCATTCAAGATAATTATTTTAAGAGTTGTGAATTTAAGTCAGCCTTGTTAGTTTGAGATACGAGCTTTCAAGATAAATATGAAAATCACTGACACCTTATTTCATGGAGTTCATAATAATTTTTCCCACTAATCCTATGATTTGCTGCTTTTTAGCCAATGTGTCCCTGCACTGCACTTAGGCTACCCCTTTGCTTCTAGAAATATTGCATCTAATAGTAGGTACAGTAGACACAAGAGATAGAATATAAGCAGGGAGAGGACAGGGAGGTTACATTTAACACCAGTGACATAAACACAGCTGTTGTTTGAGTACTATCAACTCTCAGGATGAAGTGTTTGCCTTATTTCTTACTCTTCTTAGTATAACTCTTCCTCTGTTTGAATCTTAAAGAAAATTGTATTAAATCTTTAAAAGTGCATATTGACTTATATTTCTCATTACTGGCGTCAAGAGTAAAATCTTGAGCTCTTTTTATTATGTTCAACGTTGGGAAGCAAGAACAGTTATATCTGTGTTGTCGCACTGTATGTCAAAAACTCTGATTTTACTGTACAGTCAACTACCAAGTTAGCTGACATAGTTTCATGGACGCTGTGGAAGACATGAAACTCATGGATTAGAGATGAATGACACCTCATTATTCATGGAAGTATCACTAATCCCTCATCCCTGTGCCCTTACTTGTTGGAGGTTTGTTACATGCACTCAACCTTAGTCTGTGAATATTGAGGGGAAAATTCCAGAAATAAATAGTTCATAAATTATAATTGCAAGTCATTCTGGCTCAGATGATAAAATCTTTTGTTATCCCGTTGTCCCTTACCCAGTACACAAATCATCCCTTTATCCAGTGTACCCGTGCTGTGTACTCTACCCACCTGTTAGCTGCTTGTTAGCTATTGGCTATCAGATTGGTTTTCTCCATCTTCAGTCCCCAAAGATGGTTTGATGCTTACTGAGAAAGGCTATGGAATTTGAGGAGTGGACCCCCAAATCCAAAATTACCTGGAAAGCAGAGCCTAAGGTTACCCTTAGGCACCTGGGGTCCCTTTTCTTAAACTTGCCTCCGTCAGCAGTCTTCATCAACAAATTATTCTCTCTGTATTTAACATTTCCTCTCAACTCATTGTTCTTGGGAATCTCCAGATTCATAGCAAAGGATCCGCTTCTTGGGCTCTCCTTACTGGTTTGGGAGGAAAAAGTCATGGGCAAGCGTGGTTGGCCTCCATTGACCCTGTGTTAAACAGCGTGGCTGCTAGAAATTAGTCCTGTTCTATCCAACCAAGAACCTGTCATCATAACTCAGCTACAAACATCGACTGCAGTCAGTGTTTTTATCTGGTCTATGCTGAGGGAGGGACATTCTCAGATGCAGTAGGGATGTGTGCTCTGGTGAAAGTTTCGGTTCCCAAATTCATTTATGTGCCTTTGAGTTAGTGTTTTCATAGCTTTGTGTTGGAGGCCAGTGCCCAGGAATGGTGCCCCAAGTGACTTAAAATTATACACGTCTCTGCACAGCTTGGCAGATCCTGCCATGAGTTCACACTGTGTGCAGGCGTCAGCAGTAGTCATAGACTCAGTGCCCAGGATGATTTTTAGAGGCATCTAGAGATTTTTCATTCCAAAGATTTTGGAAAAATCATCAAAATACCAAAATCACGCAAATACCTTAATCCTTCTTTTGATGGAATCATGACATAGATAATGTATCTTTGAACCTCTAACACTTTCTAACACTGTGTTTTGGCACTCTCTTATTTCCCCTTTCCTTACATTTCTGGTTCTTAAACTCTGGATATCTTTATCCCTCCAGTTTTTCCAAATATCCAACATCACCTGCCTTTTTAGACCTTCCATCCCTCAAAAACGCAGACTCCAGAATTACAACACATACAGAAGGAAGGAGACATTTATACTTTCCTTTGGATAAGGCTCCTTTGGAAACTGTTTAGCTTAGAAAAGACTAGAGGAAGTACAGAATTATAACAGATTCCAGAGGGAAGGTTCTATGCTAGAATTCAGAACCTCATCTGTACATATATTGATCTTTCTTCATTTTAAGGTCATCCTGGGAGAATCGAAGTCAAGGAAATTTCAATTGAATTAATAATTTTCTTTGCTGGAGAAAAATCCCAAATTTTTAGGAAAACACTGTAACAGAATCTTCTAAATAGAGAATTCCCATAGAGAATAGAGGGTCTTCTAAAGGCAACTTATACCTTTTTTATTAAAGGAGGCTTTTATTTTTCTAAATGATGTTATTGTGTTCAGTTTTCTTTTACCAGACACTGTCGTATGGTGTGATCATGGCTTGTCATGACACAAAACGCATGACAAGGCCAGGTACCCCTGCGGCAGCGTTGGAAGGTGATAGCTAGCAGGAGGTGTTTGGGTCATGAATGCAGGACACAGGGAGTCCACCCTTTGTGTCCTGCCTCCTCCTCTTCCATCCACTTACCCTTCTGCTTTCTGCCGTGAGCTGAAGCAGCAGAAGTTCTCAGTAGGTGTAGCCGTCCATTCTGGGACTTACCAGTCTCTAGAGCCATAGGCCGGAATAAAACCTCTTTTCTTTATAAAGTACTCAATCTCAGATATTCTGTTATACCAACAAAAAACAGACTAAGAGTTACTGACTTTTAAGCTTAGTATAAAGATTCTAGGGCCAGAGGGTTAGCTCAGTGGTTCCAGCGCCTGCCTCGCAAGCGCAAGGTCCT